>VUQG01019510.1:84764-106645 GCA_015106755.1 Etia nguti | reverse complement strand
TAAAAAAAAAAAAAAAAAAAAAGCCCCACATTCCCAGAGCAGCTCAAACAACCGCAGAAATGCTGCTTCACGTTTGATGTTAAACCAAAATCAAAATACTTGTGACGGGCAGATTTATTCATAACAGCACCAAAGCTATTATCTAACAAAACAAAGAAAGTATGATTTATATGACGCTTGACATTTCAATAAGTGGCTTTGTTCCTCTAAAGAGAAATCTGCCAAAAATTGCATGAATGCTACAGTTTGGTTGACTGCGAGGGGGGAAAAAAACCTCAAAACCCCAAAATACGATGAACTCCTGAGGAACAGAGTTTGGCAGGTTTAGGCTGAACCCTATAAACTTCCTCTTTTGCGTCGATAAAACGTGAACACATTTAAGTCTAAAAATATTAAATATAAAAGGTTTCTTCTAATTGGGAACCCAACACTTCTGCTGAAGCTTTGTGTTCTCCTGAAAGCATTTTCTAAAAGTTCAAATTTAGTCAGACAGTTGCTGTTTAATAATCTTAAAAAGACACAAAAGAATCAAGACGAGCCTCTTTTATGTCCGAACATGTAAGCTGAATCCTAAAAGCCCAAAAAAGTCAGATCAGACAATCAGAAAATATTAACAAAGTAGCATAAAGCTTTGTGAAGCCCAATCCCCACAGGTCTAATGTAATTCTCCTCGGAATATTTTAGTGATATGTTTCACGAGACACGTGAAATTTTGATCTGCTGGTGCATCAGAGTTAAAGTTAGAGGCTCGCAGGTCCTGTAGACATGAACTGTGTGACGTCTGTAAAATATTTAATCTGACGATGCTGAGATGTTTCAGTCTGAACCAGAGTGGTGGACAGGCTTCCACCAGTAATCTTAAAACGTCTTGAATGACATTTTTACTGAATATGGAAACTTATTAGACTCAGATCTGGATTAATTTCTTCACAAAAAATAACGTCTGAAACTGAGCTGCGTGCAGTTTCAAGCTGTGGAAAGTCTGCTTGTTTTCGGGGCTGGTGCGTGTGATGTGTGTTTACACGGGGGCTCGAGATCAGCAGGGAAAGACTAATACTGCAAATCAGGGCAACAGTTGCCGGTAAAGACCGATGACTTCTGAGAGTAACGCGAATGCATACGTCACGAGCGACGTGACACTCGCAGCATGAGCATGCGACTGTGATGAGGGCAAGTGAGAATAAAGCCTCTTACAAATACTTATTCTGTCACTTCAGAGCTAAAGGTAACACCTCAGATTACAGCCCACAAATCACTGTGCGATTATTTAGTGTGCCAACAGTGTGACTAAAGGTGTCCTGACAGCACAGGGGAAAACACAGAAATGGTTACCTCTTTAAATATAATGAGGTACAATGCTCATCTTTGGCACATCCTTATCCTTTTTACAGTTACATAAAGTTAGTATGTAAAGTTGTATGACATGCATGTGCAGGTACCCTGTTTGTACCCTCAATTTTAACTTGCAGTAAGAATTGTGAGACTCAGAATTGAACCCTATGTTTTTTGTACTCCCTCACTTGTTGTTATTAGCAGGTTCTCTGCACCCTGCATGCAAAAACACTAATGCTCTAACTTGTGTGCTATAGCCTAAAGTGTAAGAGTCATATTGTTGTGCACCTCTGGGAGATTTAATGTAAGAACTCTGATATAAATATAAAATATAAAAACCCTGTGAAATCAGTTCACTTGCCACCATCTATTGTGCTTTAATCACATCTTTATATCTGCATGAATTCAGAAACGTATTTCACCGTTATCCTCAAAGTCTTCATGTTTCAAGCAGAATTTTCACGACATTTTTTAAGTCATTGCAACAAAGACCCATATGCTTGGCAGTAAAGTCGGTGTTTACAGCATTCCTGACACAAACGTATGCCAGAGAATATGAAAAGGAAAGAAGCAGGGTAAAAAAAAAAAACCCTAATGAAAGTCAGAAAAAGAACAGACTGGAATAAAGAGAACATTTTTATTCCTTTTGGACTGGTGTAAAATGTTCAACAGACTCTAAGAGGATGCAGTTTAGGTTAAAATTACAGACCCCGGCGCTCATATAGCCGGTGCTGCAAATAAACAAAGCAGAAGTAATGATTACACTATAAACAGAGGCAGAAATTAAAACTTGAGACTTCCTTCACAGACACTGTGTGTTTTCCTATTTCAAGATAACTTTGTCAACAACAAAATGATGAAAAATGCTCGGAGATCTGCAAACGCATGAAACTAACCGCTAAACCAAATAATTTTTGAATTTACATCACTGAATATACGACAACCTCTCTTGTACAGTTATTAAATCAAAGAAGTTAATCGCATTTTAGACTATAAGGATCAGGATACTGTTGTAGCGATTAAAGGCTATCATGGCACTTGGCAAGAGCCCTGTGTCCTCAATCTGTCATCACTTCTTTATAGACGTCTAACGGAATAACAGGTCACATGATCACCAGATGACAGAGACGGACATACAGAATATCGTAGTTTTCACAGCTTCATTTCTTACATGTGTGACGATCACACTGGCTTTTAAGGGTTGGATTAATTCTGATGCACAAAGTGAAGAAAACCAGAGTTCATAAAGATTTTACGTGATGTTCTCATGGTGCAAAATGAATCTAAAGTATATTTAGTTCATAATTTACATGTGGACAATTCATGAAGATTTTATAATATTGTCATTTTGTTCCTTTGTACATATCTTTTAGTGCAGAGCTGATCAGCTCAAGTTACTTTTATTTAAATAGCACTTTTAAAGGTTGACTCCAAGTGAACCTAAAAACTACATAAAACAGAGCAAAAATACACTAAATATATGAAACACCAAATTAAATACAAATACTTACACTTTTCTTTCTTTCTTTCTTTCTTTCTTTCTTTCAGTAATTTGCTTTGTAAAGTTTACTTGTATGGGTTTACTTGCAGACAGAGATGAAATTTTAGTGGCGAGGGCAGTGATGTAATCCACGCACACCTGAGGCAGATGGCTTTCAGGTATTTAGACTGTGGTTAGATAAAAGCTGCCACTTTATCTCAATCATCAGTTACACAACTTGTAAACCTGTTAGGCTTTGTTATATCCTCGGTGTATGTGAGGTCTGACTAATCCCCAGACCCTGCTGTTGAGCTTCTTCTTACATCTGCTGGTGGCTCACTTATGCAATTTGCACATGTTTGTCATGAGGAAGAAGAAACATCAAGGGGATAAAATAAGAAGCACTTAAAATTATAAAAGAGGAGCTTAAATTATGATTTAAAAGCCTGGAGTCCCTTTTTGCATTTTTCTCCTCCACATAATTATGAGAATATGAATGAGGTTGCATGAAAAACCTGTAAAAGGGGCAAATTTCATAAATAAATCACAATATGCATACAATTCTTTTAAAATGTCTACATGAAAAATAAATACCTACTATTGCAGGTCATGAAAAAAAAAAAGCTTTTTCCCCTTTTTTGATGTTGATGAAGGCCAGAAAATAGCTTTAACATCAACATGAAGACAAAACAGACCTCACAAACATCAAAAAGACTGTGATCAAAAAGAACTATATTAACTGTATGTATGAAAAAATAGTATACTGGCAACATTTTTCATTATTTTAAATGATCCAGAGCTAAATTAATTGAATTATTATTCCAAATGTTGCTGATTTCTTTCTTAGTGTGATGTTTGGTCTGGTCATGGTTGATTGTGTCTGGTCATGGTTGCTGTGTGAGCGGTGACAGAGTGTTTGTAGTGTGGATTTCTTGGGTGGGTTGTGAACAACTTACAGACTGCCTGATCTGCTCAGCTGATCCTTGATCTCCACTCACCCCCTCAGTACTTATACTGCTCACTTCCACCTGCTCTCTGCCAGACTGTTACCTTTCCATGGTTCCTGTAGAGTAAATCAGAACCTGAAAGTGAACCTGAACCTGTTTGCCTGACTCCGAATCTCATTAATAATTAATAATTCCTTCCATCAAAAACCAGTATCGATATAGAACATGGCTACCAAGGAAGACCAACATCTTGACATTTACATGCAAACTGCCAATTTGATCCCAAACTCCTTTCTCTCTTTCTCCTGTCCTGTTAATACTGATATTAATTGTATGTGTTGTATTAGGTGCAAATCATTTGAAATGTGCTCTTCACATTCGGAACTTTAATCAAATGGAGGGTTGAGAAAAATGCGTGTTGGGATGCGTCAAGAATATTAATACATAAAAACCTTCATTTAAGTGAAAAAGAGTCCCAGCTTTTACTATAAAAACATTAATGCTTGCATGTATTGCTTGTAAAAAGCTTTGGCCACAAACCTCTGACCCACATCGACGAGTTCCAATCTCGTTACAGCCATGAAAGCGGCCAGCTCGTCTGGTCTCAGAGTGAAGAGTCACGCCTTCATGCCAGACCAAAGAACAGAGTGACAAACGGGGAACTGCTGATTAGTACATAACACGAATCACCTGAGAGCTTCCAGGTTTTGCACTGCACTTGTTCTTACTTTCTGCATTACAGCCCTGCAGATGAAATTTGGGAAGAGACAAACTGTTTCAGGTAACTGCCTCAAGAAAAAATAAATAAAAAGAACACTAGAGACATATATGCAATCTAAATGCTCCACAACAGTCCCTGTTTTTCATGTGGTTCAGCCATCCATTTTCTTCTGCTTACCCAACTCAGGTTTGTGGGGGAGCTGGAGCCCATCTCAGCTATCACAGGGCAAGAGACTGGGCACATCTGGGAGGCATCTGGAGAGAAACAACGTGGGCACGGGAGTACATGCAAACAGCATGTCTAAGGGGTCACCACAGTGGATGGATCTGCACATGTGATTTGGCACAGATTTTTATGCTGGATGCCCTTCCTGTACTCCCGGCACTGGGAATACAATAGCTTGTGACCCATTGAGGCTGGATTTGAGACTGTTTTATTTCAATAACTTTTAATAGTATACATATAATATAGGGTGGGGGTGACTCCTGGATGTACAGGTTGTAGTTTGTGACAGATTTAGTATGATTCATCATATTTGCTTCTTAATACACTCGCAAACTATTGCTTCCAACAGTTGGCTGTAGCGCTCAAAAACTAGAAATGTGGGGATATTTCTGGACACAATGTTGATCCTTTACATTTGAATGTGATTCTAATTTACAGAAAGTAGGAGGTTCTTATTGCCACAGTTGTCATTTTAAGTTACAGAGAAAATCATGAAGGGAAATACAGATTGTGGAAGAAGTAGGCAGCAGTTTGAATGGTGGGGTTGTGGCTCAGGTATATGACCTTGCAGCAGTGAGAATCGTTCATGTTTTTGTTGCATATATCAAATAAATTGATGCAGGAGACACTTTCAGGTTTACCAGTCAGTGCCAAATGCATCACACTGTATATGCTGGTCTTTGTCCATGCTTCAGGGCATTTAGAGGCTAAATTGTGTTCACTGCTATAACAGTTAGCAATGTATGTCTGTAGATTCAGCAATAATATATCCTTAATGAGAACACAAAACAAGGTGTACTCTAATTAATGCAGAAAGATTACTGTGCACGGGTTGTCTGCGAGTGTAATCCTGCAGCCTGGAAGTAAAAATAGACAGTAGAGGATATTTTTGCTCCACGTAACTATAAATATACTCTGAGCTTAGCTGAGCTTAACAAATGCAAAACCAAACCACATTCTAAGACGTAATTCAGAAACTTGCTTTTATTTCATTAACAACACCTGAAACAGCCACCCGATGCCGATGATGCAGCTCCGCCTGCGACGAGCCCCCACTGAGCTGCAACTGGCAACTATAAAAAGCAACTTAAGGTGCACTCAACTGCACTCGATAAAGCAGTTTAAGGCGAACTGGCAGCCACACTGACAAAGCTTAAGACAATTAACACCATTAAGACTTAATTATCTTACATGGCAGTCTTTAAACAGCTCACCTTTACCTTTTGCGAGTAACACAATTTTGCTTGTTTTTTTACTTACTAAAAATAAAAGATTTTTTTAAAGAAATATTTTATTATCTAGTGTTTTCTTTTTCTACTTTTTCTACTGTTTGAATGCATGAATGTTCAAAAAATACTTGACTGTCAAAAAGGACCTTGAATATTTTGTCCAGTGGCATTTTTAAGAAGTTCTAGCTCACAAACTTTGCAGACTTTCCCCTAATGTTCATGTAAATTCATGGATTTTTTAATGCATCGAGACTTTGAAAATTATTCACATTTTAGAAATGTATCATTTATTGCTGCAGGTAAAGTTAGTAGTTTTACCTGCTGAGGTTTTGTCCCTGTTATTTTTACTACTTTCATTCATTCATTCATTCATATTCACAGTGACTAACCCATACTCTGCTTCTGATGAGATCAGTTTTGTTGGAGACAAAACCTCTGGTGGTCAAATAGCCGTGTCTCTGCTGCAGACCCTCTTTTTAATGAACTGGCCAAAGGCTTTGGACTGATGTTTGTTATGTTTATGCCTCATTACACGAGGCGGTGTCCCTTTTGTCTGCTCACAGTTCAGAGGCTCGAACAGTTAATTGATGCAGTGACACAGAAGCACATTAGTATCCGGAGGCCTCACACATACTGTCACTGGCACTAACAAAGAGCACCAGACACACGTAAGCAGCAAAATGTTTCACTGCAAAGTTGCACTGAGAAGCTTAAATGAGACTGAGACTACAGTGTAATTAAGTAACAAGTAGACACGCTGAAGTCATTTTAAAAACTATTTCTGTGTTCCATGAGCACAGATAAAAGCCTGACACTACATCCTATTAACCGAATTCCTAATGTGTGAAATATACCGGCCACTTTATTAGGAATACCTGTTTAACTGCCCATTAACACAAATATCTAATCAGCCAGTCACATGGCAGGATTTCCTTGCATTCAGGCATATAGATATGGTCAAGTCGCTGCTAAAGTTTCAAAATGAGCATCAGAATGGAGAAGAAAGGGAATAATCGACTTTGAACCTGTTGGTGCCAGACGGGCTGGTCTGAGTGTTTAAGAAACTGCCGATTTACTGAGATTTGTCCACAGAACTGTCTCTAGGGTTTACAGACTGAACCAAAAAGAAGAAATACCCAGTGAATGGCAGTAAATGAATTTTAATATGAATTAAAGTTAAAAAATACAAGTAAAGGAGGTGGAGAAAGAGTGTCTGTAACCATAACTGTATGTTAAAAAATGACGGATTAACCATTTAACTGTTGTTGTTCATGTATTATTAAACAAAGTTTCACTAACCAACTTGTCATGCAGTATGTCATGGTAATGGATGCACAGTGATACTTCTAGATCATATAGATAGAAAGAAAGACACTGAGACGGCCTAAATTCACAGAAGAACTGAGGCCGGTTCTCTTAAATACCTGAAGCAACCTACCTGTGCGGTACTCCGGGTGCTCTTGTTTTACAGGTGAGGAATTCTCATATATTTACATATCTTTGTTAATTTGTGCCACACTTTGTATGAAGATACCTGATAAATAAAAGCTATTCCTGGTATTTGTTTACCTAAACTGTTGCACCACGTGCTATTTCCTCTTGTTTGACCTCCACACCATCCCATTTTGGATGAAAGACGTAATAACGCATACGTGTTAATTCCATCTGTCCATCCTTTCTCTTCTGCTTATTCAGTTCAGGTTTGTGTGTGTGTGTGTGTGTGTGTGTGTGTGTCAATATTAATTAACTAATATTAATCTGTAAAAAAAAATAAAACGCAAACTAATTTGTTTGCACGCATGCGTCTCAGTTTTTATCTGCAGTTAGTAAGGAGGGCCAACTTGAGGTTGATCGGTTAACCTAACACGACCTTTGCTGCAGTGTTCATTTATCAAACCTTTCTCTGCACTGGTGGAGAAAAAACAAAAGACTGCTTCTGTGAATAAGTAGGTCTGGTTGCCATGGAAACAGTATATTCAGTTACGCTCCTCGTCTTCAATTTTTTTGCTCACGATTTGTCCCTGAAGCCGGTTTTGTTTTATTTTATTTTTTTTACTTTAAGAAAACAATTTGAGTTAATAACTGCGCATTTTACAGTTTTATACCCTGCAAATGAATCAGACCAGAGTCTGTGGTTATTGTACTGTACTAAATTAAACCTTCTGTGTTAATATGAGCTAAGACACAAAGACACGTTGTCAGTGGAAAATATTCTCATTTATTGAGTTCATTAAAAATAGTTCTCTCTACTGAGAAAATATAGGATTCATCTAATTCACTCAGGCGGGATGTGAATTATAGACTTTCTCATGATAATAATGAAAAAAAAAGCACAAACACACGTACACAAGGGAAATTTGCTAATACACAAAATAGACTGTGCATTGTTAATCAGCAGCTTTGGGGAGCAGAGGTGGTAGATGAGTTAAGAAGAACAGTCCAAAGATATCACAGATATCAAACTGTCTTTTATTCATTTTTATATATGATTTTTTCTCTGCATGGGTTATTAGAGATGAAAGCGAGGGGTTCAGGAGATGAAGAGAAGCTGGGGATTAGGAAAAGTAGGAAAGGACGATGGAGCATTGGTGGAAAGTCGGGGGGAGGGGTGGGCGAATAAAGTGCATGAGACAACAGAAAGTGTGAGGGGGTTTGTTTTCAGGTCAAACCTCTAAAACATCAAAAGCTGCCTCCTCTGTGCAGGTTGCAGAGTTCTAGCTGCTTAATTGACAGCAGGGCCAGATGAGGGGGAAATAGGGAAAGAGGAAAAACAGCAAAATACTGCAATGTTTTTGCTAGCTGATCAGTTTTTGTGCAATTTATTCCGAATTACACAAGGGACAATGAATATGAGGGTGGGTATTTTGGGGAGGAGAAGGAAAGCTGGGCTGTGAGGTGAGAGACAGGAGGACTCGGTGTAGGAAAATAGTTGAGGTTTCTAGACGATTCCATATTTCGCCAGGTCGCTAAGCTCCATGTCCCCAAAGGCTTCCCATGGGCAGACCACGGTGAAGTCTGTGCCAAGACCCTCCATGCCGGGGATGTCGTCTCCAAATCTAATTGGAAGAAACAAGAAGCTTTGATGAGCACAAACCAGCAGAAAGAAAGAAAAGGTTTTGGAAGAAAAGCTGCACATGTGATGTTAAAAACAAAATGAAGAAAGCATCTCACCCTTTCTGGCCCGGTTTGGGCGCCTTGCTCTTGAAGGTGCGTGCGGCCCTCTGCTTAAATTTGGGAGGTGCTTTCTTGTCTGCGGGAGTTGCAACGTCTGCCATTGTGTTTGGTTTCTGAAAGAGAAAACTGGTAAAAAATTAACATTAATATGTTGATTTCCTGCAATGATACAACTAACAATTTAGATTTATTCGAGGAGAACTTGTAATTTCTTTTTCTCAGCATGTGTTTTGCTTATTCTTCTATCTTTGTGAATTACTTTCTGTGGGTTTCTTTTTTTTTATGCTGTTTCTTCATGCCTTTTATTGTCTTACATAAACCAGTTCCAGTGCCTTGGTGCTAAAGGTTGTTATAGAAATAAAACTGAATTTGCCTTTTTTCTTTGTTCGGCTACATCAATCAATAATCTCCTCTTTACAGAGGAGTCATTGCGTATCCCTTCTGGAAACACTTTAACGCCCTCACTTATATTTCACACCCAGGCTTGCAAACAACCAAGCAAATCACTAAATTATGAGTGCATTAACCATTGAAAATAAAATCCTCAACCAGCGAGTTCGCCCAAATCCAATAAAAGAGAAGAAACAGAAATCCCAACAGTGCCTTGAGCAGTATTTACAAAAAGGCCATCACAAAGCACTGCTTCTTATGAAATGTCTCATTTCAACTCAATTTCAGGCATGATACTCAGGAATGAAAAGAAAAACTGTAAAGCCAGTACTCTGTTTTTCTCTGCTGTAAGGATGTAGTTACAAAAGCAGAAAAGAATCTGAGGTAATACAAAGCAATAACAGCCTAAACTCCTCGCACAAGAGCTGACAAAATTGCAGTTTCATCTCACCTTTTGTTCAAAGTCTCAAAGAGTTTTTCTGATGCTGTCTGGCGAGTCTGTCGTTTTCTCACTTGTGGTGTCTCTCTCAGACTGACGACCCGTTTTTAAAGTCCTCCGAGCTGCTAATCCACTCAGATGTTCGCTCTGTGATGTGCCAGCTCTGCCCTGTTCTGAACCAGCTCAGCCACAAATAGAGATAAAGGATAGTGAGATATAAATACAAGGTGTATTTCAAGATAGACGTGCCTGTAAATGTGCAAACCGAAGTAAACTACAGAGGAGCCATTTACGGGGAGCAGCGGGCGACAGTGATTAACACAGAAATATAAATATGGAGAAAGATACCTGTCTATCTAACCGCCATGGCTACATTATCAATCAATCATCCATCAGTCACTACATGCATCAGTTTCTACCTGAATCATGCAATCATTAACTTTATATCAACTGCCAGTTCATTAGGCACACCTATTTAACTGTTTGCTAACACGAATATCTAATTAGCAAATCATGTGGCAGCAGCTCCGTGATTTTATGCAAGCAGACGCGATCAAGATGATCTGATGAAGTTCAAATCGAGCATAAGAATGAGGAAGAAAAGCAATTTAAGTAACTTTGGATTTTGGGGTGGCTTTTGGTGCCAAATGGGCTGGTCTGAGTATTAGTATCACAAACTGGTGGGACTTTCCCACACAGCCATATCTAGGGTTTACAGTGAATGGTCTGAAAAAGAGGAAATACTCAGTGGGTAAAAAAAACATTCCTTGCTGATGCCAGAGGTTGGGGTTACAACCAGTGTGCGCAGAAGAGCATCTCTGAACAGACAGCAGGGCAAAGCTTGAAGCAGATGGGCTACAGCAGCAGAACATCTCACCACTTTACACATCTTGTGATGGCTGTCATCTTGGGATGACGTGCAGGATGTCGCAAAGCTCAAATCATCTCAAAGTGGTTCTGTGATCGTCAAAATGCTGCGATGCTGAACAAAGATGAAAATCTGGATTTAGATTGTGACAGTTAAGGAAATTATTTGAAAATCTTGATTTTGTTTTATTCTTTCAGTCCTGAAAATTTCAACTTGTTATCATCATACTTACAAAGCTTTTGAAGGCTCAAAGTCAATTATTTTGTGCAAAAACTCATCTCCCTCCTGTGTGTTTCATGAGGTTATATTTATGAGGGTAAAATTTTACACCCCTTCACTGACTTCACTGTACTGAAGGGGTAGCTTTTACAAATCAGTCGGATTTTAAACGGAACGACATAGCTGTGGTCTCGCAGCACTTGCATTCTTCTATCATCGTTTGCCCATATTAGAGAAGTTTAATATTTTACACCTCTTCATGGAGGGAAGTGTGACTGGGAGATAATATTTGTAAACAAACGTGTCCTGACATAGCTTCAAGAGGATCTGGAGTACCACGTGATGTAAGAGCAGAGGCGCTCTGAACTCTTTTCAGGTGATGAATCAGATGCTGACAAATAAAGAACCCTTAGCTATTCAGCTCTTAATCCTTCAACACATGGCATGAACTGTGCCTAGGTACAGTATGTAGACATTTAAATGAACGATTCCCAATGTGACATGTATGGTCTGCAGGTAGTAACACACTAATGCTGTCTTTACACTTAATGTAAGTCCATAAAAAATGAATAAATAAAGAAAATCTGAGCTTTAAGGCTACTGTACAGCTTTTCTTGGGCTTTTCTAAATTTAATTATCTGATTAATACTGTAAGAAGTGCCTAAAAGCTCTGGAAAGGACTGTGATTTTTGGGGGGGGTCAAATCTATTGTTTTTTTGTTTTGTTTTTTTATTAAGAATGATCACGATCAGCTGATTATGATTTCAAGCTTAACTGTTATGTAGATTAACAAAAAGTTATTTGGTAAAATGCATCTACCAGAAAATATTCCTCTGCTGACAGTCAGAATCAAGCCCCAAACAGATTGATATCACTGAATGAACCTCTTAGTATTTCTTTTCTGTTGTGCTTATTATATAAGGCACATATGTCTTTACATGGCAAGACGCATTAGGGTGGACATATGAGGCCACTGCCTAAGCTAATCGAGGGAAAAATCGAGACTGTGGTATAAAAAATAGGACAGAAAAGCTATGGATAAGCATGTTAGAGGGATTAGATGGGAGAGTATATAAGCAGGGAGAAAGCCATAGACTACAACAACACGAACCGACCAGAGAGGCGTAATCCAGAAGCCGCCTGTGCTACTGCAACAACAGGTAAGATCAAACTCTGACTTTCACTCAGCTGTGAGCTTTCCATTCTGCAGTGAAGATTACTCAGAGAAAAAATAAAGACTAAGAGCCACTTAAGAACTTTATTTTGGAGATATATTTTACACATTCCTAAAAAGGAAACCAAAAAAACTTTTTAAACCTTTATGGTTTAAAGTTTGTGCACTGTACGTGTTCTTTACATCAAATGTTTTTTTCTTCTTCTTTATGCTTTCGATTTTGTAAATGCTGTTTAGAAAAGTATTTAAAAAGTCTTTTTAAGTTTTTTAAATGTGTAAGACAGCCAAGGGAGGCTTACCTGTGCTTTTTTGTAAATAATGTAGAAATTAACAGAAACCTACAAAACATATTGCCCGCCTTGATACATAAAAACAAAAACCTTTAAGTAAACCTTTAAAAGGAAAAATTACCTTACACTGGCATCATTTTAACTCTTTTCTTTGTCTTATTATTTCATCATGTTATAACACCTGTCACTATAGCCTTATTTAATTTGTATTAAATTTGTATGGAAAACCAAATAAAAAAATATTAATTAATTAATTTCTTTAAAATGATTAATCGATTTATTATTTGCATATTTTAACACTTTTTTTTCATGAAGGTTGAATTCTAGTTTTGTTTTTGTACACAATTGCACTGTTATTATTTTTAAGTTACACAATTGCACTGTTATTATGCCTTAAAAATTACAATCAGTTCTAATGAGATATACTTCCAAAAGCAGCAAGGTGTTGTAACTACAGTATGAAGAGTAGAACAAAGGTGTGATACTTAGGAGTTAATCTGCTTGCTGTCACAAAAGTCCATCAGTGAGGTCAAAGCACATTTGTAATCAGGAGTACTGATGAGCTTAACTATGACACAGTCAACTGAGACAAGAAAAGACCAGATTAAAGTAAATTTAGATGTTCAGGTCAAATCCCCTTATACCCGAGCTTATTATTTACACCACGCAGTGCGTAGGTTAACTTCAGTCTAACAGTAGAATTAGCGGAAATCCTGGTCTCAAAATATATGCCGTGTTAATTTGAGCACACATGAACTCAAAAGTCAAGGTGTAAAACTGTTGGTGTAACAAAGCTTATGGTGCTATGGTAGCTTTGGTTTATAATTTGATCTAAGCTGAAAGTGTTATATCATCAAAGAACGGGGCAGTGGCAGTTTAGGAGGAGGACGACAAATGGTCTTAAACACCAAGATTAAGTGATTAACTGTTAATTCTTTTTCTCTCAGATCATAAAAGATGGCAGACGCACCTGCACCTGCTGACAAGAAGGCACCTCCCAAGTTCAAGCAGAGGACAACCCGTACCTTCAAGAGCAAGGCCCCTAAACCAGGCCAGAAGGGGTAAGTGGAAGACACGGCACAACATTTCTAATACTTCATGCTCCAAGTGCACTAAATATTAAAGCTAACGCATGACAGTTAGGAGATAATAGTTCATTTTAGCTTGAGGGATGACATTTAAAAATCATATTGCCAGATCCTATAATAGAACAGTGTTGAAGACTAAACCAGTGACTCATGAATATTTAATTTCACGGGCATTCGGATCAAACTTGTGATCGATTGGATTATTTTTACTAAACTAGTTTTAAAACCGTTACATTGACTGTTCGACTAACATTTGCAACACAATAATAAAACAATCACAGGGGATAGTACTTCAGCTTCTTCTGCTTTCTTTGACAAATGAAATCCTTGCTCGAGTGTAGTCTTTGTATAAAACATGGACATCAAGCTCATTTTACATTGTGGGCCACGTACACCCACAGTTTGATCTTAAGTGTCTAAGGAAGTTAAACTACACATTAACTGTCCATTCTAAAACTCAGAAATCTCTATTGTAGATAGTAAAATAAACTAATAGTTTATATATTACTTAATTACTTTGGTGTAGTATGGGGGAGGTCTGTATTAGTGGGAAAAGTTGTAAAACGTATGAAAATACAGTTAAAAGTCCACATCTATTCCCTCCTTCATATTTTTCGATGGCATCCGGTGGGCTGGACTGGAGTCTTTCCCAATCCATGTGTTGACACCCTTGATATAGAGTATTCATTAAACGATGCACAGTGAATGAAGATCAAGAGTTAAGACGTGCTTTTGTTGCTTTTTTTTTAGATTCGGAGACGACATCCCCGGCATGGAGGGTCTCGGCACAGACTTCACAGTGGTCTGCCCATGGGAAGCCTTTGGGGACATGGAACTCAGCGACCTGGCGAAATATGGAATTGTCTAGAAACCCTCCCGTGCCCTTACCTCAATTATAATACCTCCCTGCACTAATTTTCCTCCACTCAGTCCTCTTATCTTTCACTTCAAAGCCCAGGATGCTTTCCCCTCCCCAAATCCCTGACTTGAAGTTTATTGTGGTTATTACGCCCATATGTAGTTTGGGAAAAATTACACAAAAACAGATCAGCTTCTATCCTCAAGGTTGATCCGATTATGTGTCAAAGCTATCATATATTACATGAAATCGCTCTATATACATTTATTTATTTATATATGCTTCACTGAGGTGTCCGTGTGTCAACCTGCTCCTCCAAACTCCCTCCCTTGTACTTTGCGCTGGGTTTGTTTGTTCTGAGAGACCATTCAGATATGTTGAAAGCAAGTTTCCTCACAGCTGCATCATCACTAAACCTTCTCTCTTCTGCCTTTTCCACACTGCCCCTCCTCCACCTCTTTGGAGCTATTTTTTCTTAATGTACAGATGATGATGAATATATATATTTTTATTTTTATGAAATATGAATGTAAAGTTGTGCATGCTATTAATGTAGGCATGGAAGTTATGTCAATAAATATTTCCCCTAGAAAAACCTTTGTGTCTTTTTGAATAGATGCTATAATTTTAAGGTAATGAATCAAAGAAAATAAACATTTATGCTAGCCAGACAACATCTAAAACATCTCAACAACAGTTATATGTATTAGCACACACCCATGCAAGGGAACTTCGTGGTGTCATGATATATGATGAAAAAATTAAGTTTTGTTAATATAAATTATGTAAAATTATATAGCTCTTACATGCTACTTATAGCTATTTGATAGGTGGTTGCTGGGCAACGTGGCTATGTCATGAAATCTGATATAGATAAGAACCTTATGAAGCCTAAGATGGGCCTGCATGTCGAGTTTGGCTGCTCAACTCCTGATCATGTAACACTATGTGGACAAAGAAACAGACAAACAGACAGAAATGTTTATGTATTATTTTGTGTCTAGATATCGATCACACAGACTGCTTTCCATGGATATTTGTGATCCTCGTTTTTTTTTTCCTGTGGTCAACACAAGATTAAAGTTTTCACTTATCCAGTAATCCACTGAATCAATGATATGGCACAACATTGTTTATGGGCCTATGTTATGATTCCCAGGTAATATCATAATGACTGTCAGGTTGCTATTTGAGGTTATGAACAAAATATTTCACAAATACTGCCAACCAAGCACTTATGCACAATCACAAGTTGTTCTGATTGTGATTTAAAAATTAAAACAACAACAACAAATAAAAAACCCTTCACTTTCCTCACTTGTATTTACTAAATCAGCATCAGTGGTCTGCAAATTAGCTGTGGAAGTTTCTCAAAACCATCTGTTTTGTCTGAAGGTTATCTCTGTAAACATGAGTGAAAATTCATTGCAACTTTGTAGCCTGTGAGAATCTAGACCCACTTTGAGGCCTGCACTTACTCAAAATGGGGTCAAAATGTTTATTAGGTGAAAGAGTCTCAGTGCATGCTCAATAACAGGAAATCCTATAAAGTAAATTGTGTCAGTTTGAACAAAGCATTTTTCCCACTGAAAACACTACATCTAGGATGAACAATCAACTTTCTGGGAATAGATGAGAGGATTGCTGAGGTATGACCTTAACTCCTCGCGGACAGTTACACTGTTTTTGTAAAATGAAAATAAGACATTTTGTGGGGCTTTATCTGAAGATCATCTCTGCCACTTTATCTTGCAACTGGGGGAAAGAAATGCAGCCCATGGAAACTAGAATTTAAAAAATCCAACATAGCTGAACCTGAGCTCATGCTTGATCAGCTTTATCCAAAGAATCAAGGAATGCATTTCTGTTTTTAAAGCCACCTTCAGATTCAGTCAAGGGCTTGAGAGTGCTAGAAGGTCAGACAGTGACCCAAATTTTTATAGCTTTAGTTTTACATGGACTTTAATAGCAGAAAGAGAAAAGTAAGAGGATGTGCAAGAAAACATAAAAACAAAGTGGATGGCTACCCAGCTTTGCTCCTTGGCCCTCAATTAGATTGGATGAACTGAAAGAATTCTTGGTTGCTCATTAAAATCTGTGATAGCGTCACTTTATTTCTAGCACAGTCATCCAGTCCAAAATCCTTATCAGCATGCTAAACACAAGTCACTTGACTTTGTCAGCAAACGATGGAGGTCTGATTTGTGTGCGTCTAGCCAAGTGTTTTGATGTTTCAGTCAAACTACTGGGTTTACAGATGAGAACAGCCGGATTCACTGACCAGACTTTAATAGGTACACCTTGCTAGTGTTGGGTTGGACTACCTTTTGCCCCCTTTGGCTGCATATTTGTTGCTGCACATCCACGATGAGAATTTTCAGCACATCCCAAAGGTGCTCTAGTGGATTAAAATCCGTTGACTACTCAGGCCATCTGAGAACAGTGAACTCACATCACCACCAGTCTGAACCATCAAGACAGAATGGGTCCGTGTTTTTATGCTGTTTCAAGCCCAATTCTGACCCTACCATCCATCCTGACCATCTGGCACCAAAACTATGTCTTCAGCAGGTCTTCTTGGTCATGTGCGCATGCCTAAATGCACTGCTCTGCTGCAGTGTGGTTGGCTGATTAGATATTTGCATTAACGAGTAGTTGAACATCTGTACCTAACAAAATGGCAATGGCAATTTACAGGAGTTATTTGTGACCAAAACTGAGCTAAAAGTTGAATGTGGATTATCTGGTGGAAACAGATACACCTACAGTGCATCCACAAAGTATTCACAGTACTTCACTTGTTCTGCTTTTTGTCATGTTACAGCCTTATTCCAAAATGGATACATTTATTTTTCACCTCCAATTCTACACACAATACTCCATAATGCTAAAGTGAAAAAAGTTTGTCTGAAATTCTTGCAAATTTATTAAAAATAAAAAACAAAAAATATAATATGTACATAAGTATTCACAGCCTTTACTCAATACTTTGATGAAGGACCTTTGGCAGGAATTACAGGCTTAAGTATTTTTGAGTATGATGCTACAAGCTTCGCACACGCATTCATCTCTACCCTGTCAAAAAGCATGATGCTGCCACCAACATGCTTCACTATAGGGATGGTAGTGGCCAGGTTGCCTGGTTTATTCAGACCAAAAAAGTCAATCTTTATTTCATCAGACCAGAATTTTGTTTCTCATGGTCTGAAACACCTTCAGTTGCCTTTTGGCAAACTCGGGTTGGGCTCTTATGTGAGGAGTGACCTCCGTCTGGCCACTCTATCATACAAGCCTGATTGATGAAGTGCTGCAGAATTGGCTATCCTTATAGAAGGTTCAGAATGACCATTGGGTTATTGGTCACCTCCCTGACTAAGGCCCCATCTAGGAAAAATCCTGTTGGTTCCGAACTCCAAACGATTGAGGCCACTGTCATTGTTGAAGAAACGTTTCTGTACCCTTTGCCAGATCTCTGCCTCGATACATTGTGTCTCTGAGGTCTACACATAATCCCTTGGACTTCATGGCTTGGTTTGTGGTCTGACATGCATTATCAACTGTGGGGACTTACACAGACAGGTGTGACAAATCGTGCCCAATCAACTGAGGTGGACTCCAATCAAGTTGCAGAAACACCTGACAGATGATCAGTCGAAACAGGATGCACTTGAGCTCAATTTTGAGTGTCATAGAGAAGGCTGTGAATACTTTTTTCACTTTGTCATTATGGGATGAAAAATGAATTTAATCCATTTTGAAATAAGGTGGTGGTAATGTGACAAAATGTGGAACAATTTGGTTGGACAGTACAAATTAATAATAATGATGCTTATTTGTAGTAGATACCATCATGTTCATCCTATTATTATGAACACAGTATTATGTTTAAAGTTTGCTTGCAGTGGCCAGTGTGGACAATAAAAGTCAATCTGCATCCAGGTTTGCCAGCTGCACTATAATATAATACTCAACCACTTTAATTAATGCATAGAAAGAAAAAAAAAAACAATCTGAGAAGTTCAATCACAACAAAACATTTTTATATAAAACATTTTATATGGACATTCAATAACAAAAAAACATAATGGCAGTCAAAGGGGAATACAGACATGACAGAGGAAAGGGGACTGTTCATTGAGAAACCATAGCAACTATGAAGGATGACCACATAGTTTACTATAATACACTGGCAAGAAAACCACGACAGGAAAAAAAATGAAGCTGCCACGTGTCATTTGTGCGGCAGCCATTTTGTTTGTCACCGGGCCTTTTTGCCAAACAGCACTGTGCTCTTTGATGCGCTAACTAGCTTAGATTCACTAGCTGCCTGTCATGGAGTTTAGTGGTAAAGAAGAACGCAGCTGGGCTCTGCTGCTCAGGATTCAAATATGAAAAGACACAAGATTCATGCAAAACTATTTTTTTTTTATATATAACTCGACAAGTATCGCTCATGCTGGTTTGTCCATGCCTTCAGTGGCTCCAAAAGTCCATCTTTGAGTATTTTGTGTAGCACAAGTCAAGCCAGAACATGCTGGGTACTGTTAGCATCTTTGGCTAGTGCCTTTTTTTCTTTTTTAAAAAAAGAAAAATTAAAAGTGTCTGGAGCACATTCTACATTAATATGGAGATTTTTTTTATTTTTTTTTAAAGTAACACTAAATGACTTGAGAAAATCCAACAGCAGCACATTTGAAAGAAAGGGAGAAAAAAAAAGCATGTTAATGAGAAGCATGTTTTCCTAATTGTGAGAAGCGGAAAACACAAAAGGTAGCTTTGAAGATGAATGGATAAAAACAACTTCATATCCCATTGCTGACAAATAGTTTTTCGCCAGGAACCTTAACCTGCGCATGTATGAGCGATAACACTTTTTTCAAACAAATCCAGAGTAGCCGAGCTGACAGATTTAGCCACTGAAATGTGGGGAATCATTACGATTTCAAACCAAAACAATACAGACTGCTTTAACTCAAGTGCTACAGGCCTATGTTCACTCATTCCAAATAGCTCAGTCACTTGCAAAACATGGACACACGTACACAAAAAAAAAAAGTTTACTGTATATTTTGAAATATGATAAATGTCAAGCTAGCAGATCCTATGATCAATCAAAAAACAAACAAACAAACAAACAAACAAAAAAACAAGCCTGGACTGAATGGTCAACCAAAAGGACAAAAGTTTGGTGGTGTGACACGCATATCTTTGTTTGTCCCCAATCAGCTATGCTTTCTAGCTGAAGAACTCTAATCCCAAGAGCAAAAACAAAATCACTTGAAAATTACCTTGCACCTTACAGGACAAGGAACAACACAGAAGATGAAAGTAAATAATAAAAACAGCTATAGGATTATGATAATAACAATAACAAAGATAATATATTTATACATACGGCAGAAAAATGTGCTTTCTACAAATCTTTGGAACAAAAACAAAAGCCCAAAAATAAAAAAAGCCACATTTTGGAAATATAGAATACAATGAAATAGAAATATGCACAATTGTGTTTTGCATTTAAATATTTACTACAAACTCACTAACTGAATCTCTCTCTCTTGCTCAGCAATTGCTGCTGGCAGCATCTTAAACACAATACCAACAGAAGTATGTTTCAGGAAGACTCATCCATTGCTGGACACTCTACAAAAGATGGAATATGAGGGGGGGATCCAAATAATATATTCCTACATTAAAAGGACCAACCACTATTTGAACCCCAGGGTTTAGTTTGGGTGTAAACTCCACTGAACGGGAACCTTTTTTTCCCCCCTTCTTCTTCTGTGTAGTGTTGCCATTTTTGTAGTGTCGGGTGAAGTCCCGTGCACGGTCAGGTGCGGATATAAGCTGTTTTCATATACCTGACCGCATATTTGTACTACTTGTATGATTTTTAACCCCAGGGTTCACTGTTGAATCCATGACAGCAGCGGCTGCTGAGTCAAACATAAGAATGGTTTCATAAGAGTAATAATGAGAATAATTACAATTACAAATATCATTAATAATAATAATTTGGTAACTTTTTTTTTCTCTCTAAACTAATTTCTTTGCATATAACAATTTTAAGTTTAAAGGTTTACCATTTCCACATACTAAGAAAACTTGAGGTAAGGAACAGCTCTAATAAACCCTCCCTCCTTCAGCTTTCGGACGTGATTTCTATAGCGTTATAAACCGTCACATCATCTCTCCAAGCTGCCACATTCAGTCTCCCTCTGCCAGAAAGAACACCGCGGGATTGGAAATCCTCTCCTTACTATCCGCCCACATCGAGGAGGAATTATAAAATCCATCCGTGGGTGGTTTTATCATTTGACTCGTCATTCTGGTTCAGAATGTTTTCTCGGTGCTCTTTCAGCGCACCTTCTTTCTTCCTACTGCCCTGATGTTTTGTGGACACCTCCATTGTGTGTTTCCCTCTCTTTTTCCTTCAGTGGAGAGCGTGTGCAGGCCACACAGCGCTCGGCTCTTTCACGCACGCACACACACACGAACACACACACGGGTGACGGCTGTTTTTAAGTGTCAGTTATCCACATGCAGCCTTTGGAAGAACATCTGGGCTCTGTCCCAAATCTTGTGCTGCTGAGTGCTGAGGGAATAAGAAGGGGAGACTATAATACAGCCGTGCAATAGGGAAGGAGGCCATCTCAAGTCTTATTTTTTTCTCTTCTTCTTCTTTTTTTTTTTTTTAACATTAAGGCCATCCTTCAGTCTTTAATACAGCATTCCTCTATTTCTGTAGTAGCGTATATAAGAAAACGTGGGACTGCTCTGGGGTGGGATCTGAAATATCTTCTTTGTGGTCGAGTCCACATTTTAAAACTGGGTGCAGTCCACCTCCGTGACAACAGGGGGAGCTCTTTGAAAGTAATTCAATGGAAGAGAGGAGCTCCTGGGAAATGTAGTGTCTTTAGTAGGGAGCAAATCTACTGTAGCCTCCCCTGTACAGCGTGGCCTACAAAGCAATAAAAGGAACACTTAGTGAATAAAATCTTTCACTAGAGTCAAAATTGCAGTTGTTTCAAGCTGTAATTCGTCACTTTCGTCAATACATCACATAAAAAGACCAAAACTAATTGATTCGCCAAACATGAGTTGCCTGTGTACGCATAGCCTAATAAAATTACACAGGACCCTTATGCCAGATACACATCGGTAAAATAAAACTGCTCATTTTTCCTCAATTCAAGCTCTTTCTTAGTTGCATAAACACTATTATACCTATTAACAAGTGACTACAACATAACATTCTCAAACAATTCTTCTAAAAATATTGACATTTTCTTGCGAACAGACCACAAAACAGTATTTGCGCCCTACGTGGACTTACCATGGCTCCAACACCGTAGGCAGCTGGGGCAAGTGCAGCGTGGTAGGGGTCTGCCGTGTAAACTCGTCCATAACTATCGGGGGGGGGGGGGGGGGGGGGGGGGTTGACGC
>VUQG01019510.1:55123-67398 GCA_015106755.1 Etia nguti | reverse complement strand
GGGGGGGGGGGGGCAGTGAGTGGCAGTTCTCTGGGAAAAAATGCATTGTTGACTGGAGAGGCCAGAGACAAACAGCCACAGTGGTTTGAGCTTACAGAAACGTGGCAGCAACTCAAATAACCACCAATATGCAGATGAGCATCGCTGAACACACAGCACAAAGAATATGGAAGCAGATGGCCCACAGCAGAAGACGACCACACCGGGTGCCGCTCCTGTCATCTCGGAACAGGAAATTGAGTGGCACGGGTTCACTAAAATTGAGACAAAACGTTGCCTGGTTGCGATGAATCTCGATTTGTGGTGCAGCACTCAGACGGACGGGTCAGGATTTGGCATAAACAACATGAAAGCACGGATCCATCGTGCTTTGTATCGACGATTGAGGTTGGTGGTGTAATTGTGTTGCAGATGTTTTTTTTATGGTACACTTTGAACCCCACGTTGTTTGTGACCATGCCCATCCCTTTATAATGACAGTGTACCCATCTTCAAATGGCTATTTTCAGCAGGAGAATGGGCTCAGTGGTATCTTCAGTGTACTCCACAGTCTCCACATCTCAATCCAATCGAGCACCCTTGAGATGTGGGGGAATGGGCAAAAGGAGAAAAAAAAAGGAAAATCGCTTCATGAGCTGCACGATTCCTTCATGCCAGCGAGGACCAAAATCTCAGAGGAGTGTTTCCAGCACCTCGCTGAATCGATGCCACAAAGAATTTATGCAGCTCTAAAAGCAAAGGAGGCCTAAAACTTAAGAATAATCATTACTGCTATACCGGAACTCGCAAGTCGGTAAGTAAATTAGTAAAGTTCATTTTTACAGCGGTTTTTGAGACAAGGAACGGTCACAAATTGCTTTACAGAGGTAATTTAATTAAATCCAGCCCACGCCAAAGGCAAAGTGGACACACATGAATGAAGAAAAACAACACACTGCCTGTCTGAACACATGAGTTTTAAGCTGCTTTTTTAAAGGACAACAAAAAAAATGATATAATTAATCATCTAATCATTTACTAGAAGATTCCTGGTGCAGAAAATACTTTGCATCGTAGCTATACTCGTCTTTCCTGCCGACGTGAGCCGAAAAGGAGACAGAACCAGACGCTTTAAGAGGAATGCTTTGTACTCGCCCTTTAAAGGCTGCAGCCTTTTGTGATTTTAGGAGTGTAATTACAAACAGAAATCCTGCCATCTCCCTGGCTCTCGCTCACCGATAACGGGCAGTAAGATGCATGTTTATCGCTCATCTCAACACTGTGAGCCTTGCCCCGAAGCGCCGTTGCCACACCATTTCGCCGCGCGCACACATCCCCGCAGCCCGCCTGCCAGGTGAAGGGTCGCCACCTCGGGCAGAACAGAAACCGCGATCCTCATCTTCAGTGGCTGCCACTTGAGCAATACAGCCACCAGATTACTGACCACAGTGTCCAAGTTTAACTTCATTCACGTTTTCAGATAGCAGCTGTGTCCGCTCATCTAAACTCTGCAGCTGTATGAACCTCTTCCAATCTCGCCCACAAGCACCCAAATTAAGATTTTGATACAAGATAGCACCCCTCAACATCCTCGCCTCCGTGTCCTAAGTTTCACATAGCAGCGCAAACACGTTACACCTTGGCGAGCCGTGCTGGTGATTTGCACAGATTGTTCCTGTGATTATCATAACCTGCCAGGGTTTCAGGATGCATGCTTTTAGAGGTGCGGGTTTGCAAAATCTCAGCTCTTCCAAGTTCTCAGAATAAAGAAAGAGAAATTGCTGCTGCATCTCTTTGCCTGCATTACTCCACCCTCTCATTAATTTGGTTTCTGTTATTAGCCGTTATGATTTTATGCTCCAATTAGTGAACAAAACATGCATTTTTCTCCTTGTTGGGGGGAAAAAGAAACAACACTCTGTTACATCACTGGTGGTAATAATGTGAACATTAGCTGCAATCCTCTGATGAGAGATCCTGAATTCATTACATTTGCTCAATTCAGAGAAGCAAAAAAAATAAAAAGGAGAGAGAGCAGAGACGTGGAAATTAGCTAGTTTAGATCAAGCTTTTAACTGCAGCTGGGAAAAAAACAGATATGTTAAGTGACACGCTGAATGACCTCAATTTGCATAAACCCATCCTAGATTAAATGCATTTGCGGAGGTGAAAATGATAGTAGGTGGAGCAAGCAATTCTGGGTCACCAGGTAGGAGCTAACCTGGGTGGCAAACAGAAAGAGAGAAACTAGACCCGTTCCCGTGTCTTCCCTCGAAGGGGAAAGTTGATTACCCCAGATTGGGTGAAATGGTGAAAAGGGAAAAGCGGAAAGGGGACAATAGGCTGGCAACATTTTGTGGCAATGAGGGAAACCTTTTAACTGTTTCAGCCGCTATTAAATGCGGCGCCATTAAATTTTAATGATCTCTTTCACTTTTGATCTAGTGGCATCACCGCATCATAATGCAGTTCTGTGCTGACTGCCAAATATTTGCTATTTAGCTAACAGGCTAAATTAAAAACGGTGAAAATGGTAAACGTTACGCGTGTTACCATGTCGTCAGTCAGAGAACGTACTGGCTTGTCTTCTGCTCTGATGACCCAGGCCAAGACTTCCTCTTCCATCTGGCAGTCATTGTTTGAGATACATTTTTAAAACTAATTAAAAACAAAATTGGCATTAGATGATAGCTGGTGGTTTGGAGGCTGCATTTTCAAAAATGCAGTCTCTCTTGTGCCTTTTATTGGGACTGTTTACCTGCATGCAAACAAAGCCTGCTCAAAAGCGACTGTTTGTGTTCCAACTAGTGTTAACCGGGCTACAAACAGAAACCAGAAGGCTTCCCGCTCCACTTCCCAAAAGATTTTGCATATTCATATAAGTAAAAAGCAAAGGTTAAAATAAACTGAGCAGATATTTGTTTATAGATATCGCCATGTTATTAGCACTGAGCTCAAAGCACCTCCACGCCTCCCGTCCCACCTTCAGATGCTTTTCCACCGTCCAACAAGCCGCACTGAGTGAATACACTGACAGCTCTGCTTTTGTTTAAAACCTAAAGCTATCATTTATGTAATATTTCTATCTTACTGCAAATTAAAGGCCTTAAACAAATAAGCACAAAAAAAGGTCAAAAGGAAGATTTTTTTTTAAACTGAGGGATCCCCCTGCAGCAGAGGCTTACATGAATACTGTAAATGCAGTAAAAGTCTATCTTTTGTCCAATTTGTAGGGAAAACCACCCTCCTACTGTTCATCACCGCTTTACTGCTGTCGTACTTGAGTCCCAACATTGATGACTCATGACACATCTCACTCGACTACAGATGAGTCAGTCTTGGACTTGACAAGTTGTGATGCAACTTAGACAGAATGATAGTGACTTGGATGTTAATAGCGCACGCTTTAAGCCTCAATTTCTGACTGCAAAAATATACATATGTAATTTCAGCAGCACAGACCACTGACTAGAGGTATGAACCAGGAGGCAGATTTAGAGATGACGACTTCAATTCTTTGATCTTTTTTTCTAAAAGGAGGAGGAACATAAACTCTGTGACCCTGTGAGCCTCACCAGCTCCCTCGCAGGTTTTCTATACCAACCCTGAATCAGCTGTATCATCAATATCAAAGAAGATATTGGAACCAGTTCATTTCAGAGGCCAGTTGACGAATTTTATGGTCAATATGTCACCAATGACAAAGAAATAGATCTGTAAATATGCAGGATTCATCCTCGGCAAAGTTAATGTAGCAATCTCTATGAACCTTTAGATGCCTACGAGACTGATCAATGAGGAAGCATTTGTTCATTGATAACCAAACAGTCGCACCTATGGAACAAATGAGTTATAGCAGCCAATATATGACAGATCATCTAAAGGATTCTGGTTGAGGATGATTGTGGTGCAGGTATAATCACTAAAAAACAAAGAAAAACTAAAGTAAAGGTAGTTTTAAGCCTGTCGAAATAAACTAATGTCCAAAGTCAGGTGGCGAACAAGATCTTTCTGGATCTGAGTATTAATAAAAATCAACAGCAACCCATGTTTTCACATACAGTTGCTGTCATTTGCGTCTTATCCCTATCAGGCTAAATAATCTAAACTTTAAGGCAAATTCAAGAAAACGGTGAATGAATGAGCTGTGCTGAAATAAATGTAATAGTGCAAACTTACTGACTCCAGTTTCCACTGGTAGTTTTGAAGATAAATCTCAAGATCAGCTCTGATTCACATTTCTAGCTTCTCTGGATTAAAATTCCCCATGTTGAATTATATTGACGATGGCTTTTTTTCTTTTTCTTTTCTTTTTTTTTTTTTAGCTCTTAGCGAGGAATACTGGGAGCTTTTTCTGGGACTGAAAAATACGAAATTTGTGGTTAGAGTCGGAGTCTCTTTAAGTTATTTTCTGACACAGACCCCAGATCACAACTCTGTCGGTTCTTCTCTTCTCCTCATTGTTGTTGCTCATGCACAGACTACAGCCTCGCAGGAGAATGGACAACCCCGGCTGTTGCCGCTCCTTCTGCCAGACCCAAAATAGAAGCGGGAATGCAAGCCAAAAACAACCTTGTATTTGTGTTTGACGATTGGCCTTTTCAGAGGAGATCCGTTTTTGCAGCATCTCAACGGGCCTCTCTATACCTGATGCACTGTGTTAACAACCCCGTATCTCCAAAAACAGTATGTGCCCCCCTCCTCGTCTCCCTCCCCTCCCTCCGTAAGGCTTTGGGGCCTTTTGCTGACTGCGAGTGGCCTTTGTGATTCGAATCAGGATAAAAGCATCTACTGAATAAATGCACACAGATAGCAGGATAAGAGGAGGAACACAAAGACAGAGGAGGAGGGCATTCTTGGAGAAGTGCTGCCCTGTGCACAAGCAAACTGTAGGCTGTTCATTTGTGTCAGCACTCAAGGTTTGTGTACATTTTGTTTGTGTGCATGTCTTGCGCTTGTCTTGGTGTACGCTCCCGGTGTTTTAAGGGATTTTAACGGTTGTGAAAGTGCATGCGTTGGCCAGGCAAAGCCAGTGACTCAGAGCGGTAGCTGTAGCTGGCTTACTTTCGGGTCAGTTAGCAGCAGCAAGTGTGTCTGAGGAGGCACGTTATAAAATGTGCCCGTCTGCGGCAGTCTCACTACGCTACTCGAGGAGACAAGGAGGAGAGCAAAGGAGAGAGGAGAAGTGCGGTTATAAGCTAACTGGGGCATCACCGGGTCATTTCACATGAATAATGACGTTTCAGAATCTTACTTTCTCTGGCTTCCGGCCATTACGCTATCGCCTAATTCAACAGACTTGACTATGGAAAACGTGATTCATGTTGTTAGCAGCAGCTCGTATTTTGGCTCAATAATCGGATTAAGTGGTGAAGTTCGGTGTTCAGCTCAGATCTTGGCTTCCGAGTCTGCGCTGCTGTTACCCAAGCTGCAAACAGCTGGAGAAACGTTTTACAACATGCCTGTGGCATACCGATGAGCCAGGAGACACCCTCTTGTTAAATTATTCCATCCAACATCAACCCCTCCTCCATCAGTTCCCCCCCTCCTCCCTTCCCTCGCTCTTCCTCTCTGCTGCTGTTCTCCCTTTCCTCCCACTCTCTCTGCTGTGCGCTTCACTTCTTTACGCTTCATAAAATCCAGACGGGACCCTCGCATACGTCCCGCCCCCACACATGTCAATCAAGCCCATTTGCCTCATAGCAACAGGATATCAGCGCGATCCAGGCTCCTCCTTCCATTCTCTCCTCCATCTCCTTATAGGGTAACATGTGTGCTTGTCAAACAAACCCCTCCTAATCCACCCCCATCCTTTTCCTTGTAGGGTCTCCCCTTCCTCGCACGCCATTTCTGGGAGACTCCCCAGTCTCATACATGTGCACAGGAACATGCATTCACGCGCGCACGCACACACACACACACACACAACCCCGACTTTCCCCTGTCATCTCCTCAGTAGCTGCATAAATGGTCCGTTCAGCACCACTGCGGCATTTTATGAAAGATAAACACCCGAAAACAAAAAGGATGATGACATTATTTGTTCACATTTATTCCACATTAGAATCCACACGCCATCCCAGACAAACACACGCGCAGGTGAGCATACAAACCTGCAGACAGATATGTGTTTACCCAACATGAATATGCCTCTTTCAATACATTAGACATGACCCTGAAACTAGTTTGTCCTGTTTGACGGTCAGAGAGGGCTCTGCACTAATCGCCTGGTTGTCCAGTGTGGTTTAAAAACATACGCAAGCCAGCTGTAGGACAGTGTTGTCACTGTCAACTGCACCGCCTAAAGAGTCAGGAAGGGCAACCCCTGTCTTTTTCTTTTTTTTCTGTTAAAGCTGCACTGATGCCTCATGCTGAGCACTTTTAGAGCAGTTAAGGGAAGCACACAGCTGGAGGAGGAGGCCCGCTCAAGATTTACCCCCGTCCAGAAAGGTGTTTACATCACAAAAGGTTTCCCATCAACATTTTCCTCATGCCTCGAACCACCTAACAATCAGTGCAAAATGAGTGACTCATCCAAGTTGCCACGGCAACACGGTTCATCGGGATCAGTTAACGACCACCATTGTTACCCCTGCAAAGAATCAATAACAAGATTTGGGAGGTGGAGGCGTGCGAGTGTGTGGGGGGGTGAATCCTCACGACCCGTTTACAGTTTGTGCAAGCGTGGCAGGCTGCGCATAGCTTTTGCAGCAGGTAGGCGTCTCTCCCTTGCCTCAGGGCACACGCTTAGGTGGGGCTTGAGAAAATATTTCTTCTGCACCCGATCTGCCGCTCTCAACTCTCTCGCAGGAGAAAGAGCCAAAATTTTTTTAAATATATATTTAATTATATAAAATTAGCAAAAGCAGCGCCATCAAGGAGCTGATAAATTACCCCCGCTGTAAACAAACTCGGAACACTCACACACGGACATAACTGCAAAGTCAGCTTTACACACTGAAATTGCGTCACTGAGCAAACTAGCCGCCTCTAGTTGACCTACAATATGTGATTTCCATACTGCTCGCCCGTGTCTGTTCTGCTCCCTCGCCTACGAGCTTCCTTGACTGCGGTGGGGAAGCGTGGGGTGTCCTGTCACCCCCAAAAATTTTTAAAAAACCTTCTCCTCTTGCTCCCATTCCCTCTCTCCTTCTCTCTCTCTCTCTCTCTCTCCCTTCAAACCCCATCCCCCTCTCTTCCAGGGGCTCTTAAAGGAAAACATTGAGATAACAGCTGCCAGGGCCCCGGGGAGAGCGAGAGAAGGGAGAAAAGAGGTCAAACAGTAAAGAGAGCAGGAATCCAAGGTACAGCTGAAAGAGAAGCACACACACTCATACTGACTCACACCAATTGAAATGTAATGATATGAACATGACACTTCATGCACCAACTTTGCAGCCCACTGTGTGCTCGAGCTTGTGTGTGTGTGTTTGTGAAATGTGTGACACAGAAATTACAGTGAGGAGGTGTTGTTAGCTGAATAGAAGAGATGCAGAAGGGAGGACGAGAGAGAAAGAACGAGCAATAAAAAAAGGAAAAGGAAAAAAGAAAAAAAACACAAGGGCAGGGACAACTGTTCTGTGGACACCTGTCCCTTTCGCTCACAGGCTGGAGCGATGTACAGAGACAGCTGCAGGGCCAATAAAGAAGAAAGAGTTTTTCACTTACCTCTCCTCCCCCCCTCCAATTCCCTCTCTGTTTCCACTCTCCCGCTTCAGATATATCGAAATAGTTGACTAGCAGAAATAGCGCTACTGAACCGCTACATCCAGCTGACACGCTGTACTGTATGCTCACATAAGATTCTCCTGACCATACATAATACATGGCAGAGCGCAGTTTCTGGCAGTGGCAGCCCTTGATGTTCAAACTGCGTGCACTTCTAGCTCTTGGCAGGGTTGGGGGGGGGGAACAGATGCCACAATAACAGCGTACAATAACACACTGCCGCTCGTGCGGCTCGGCATAACGAATCATAATTGTGGAGATACGATCTCCAGCCTGTATCTCGCTGTCATCAACGCCTGCTACACTACTTCCAGTGTTTATATCCCACTCGTAGCAAGTAGCTGCCGAGTCCTGACAAGAGCCCGAAACGCTCTCTGACTGGACCCGCTCTAGCGATCGGGTCAAGTAGACTCCTCGTCTGTTAGCAGTTAATTAACATTTAATGCTCGATGACAGCGACAGCCCGCTCTGATGCCGTTTTGTGTACGGCCGAGCCCGAGCGCCGACGAGGAGATGCAGCGGCCGTGCACGCAGGCGGAGGATGATATGAAAAGATATGGGGATAAACACTCACCGACAGCACGTTAGGATAGTACAGTCCCATCATCGTATTCTGTGCAACAACTCAAACTGTCGTCGCTCCTCTCGCCTCTCTCTCCTTTCCTCTTCTCACGCTGCCTCGCTTTCTCTCCCTCGCCGAGCCTGTGTCACCTCACCAGCTCAGTCTCTCTTGTCTGTCTCACAGATTCAAAATCTCCCTCTCTCTGCCCCCGCTCGCTCTGTCTGCCCTGCCAATCCCCTCCCCACCTCCTCCTCCTCCTCCTCCTCTGCTGGCTTCTGTCCCTGTCACTCTCCCTCACTTGCTTACTTGCTTGCTTTTCTTTTCTTTCAACCCCCCCCTTCCCCTCTATCTATCTCTCTCCCTGACTCCCACTCAGTCTTTTCTTTCCCTCTCCCACTCGCTCCTTGCTTTCCCTCTACCCCCAGCCTTCTGTTTTGCTGCTGTGCCCTTGCCTGCTCATCTCTTCTGTCTCTTCTCCGGTCCTCCTCCTCTCCTCCTATCTCACCCAGATAGCCTGACGCCTCCCCCTTCCTACTTCTCTGCCTCTGTCACACCTGCAAACTTTCCCCTCCCCTCTGCTTTCCTCTCATGTCGCAGTCCTCCTCTCCTCTTCTCTCCTCACTCTCTCTCTCCTTCTGTTCTCTTTCTCCATGTAGGTGAGTTAACTGGGGCTGCTGGCACCACTGGGAGAGAGCAATAGACGACTTTTCTTCTCTCTCTCTCTCTCCTTTTCTCTCAGACACGCACCTTGTTACGCAAATGAGCCGGTAATTTTACACATCAGTCATTTTTTTCTGCAAAAGTCACGACTGCAACGATACTAGGTCATACCGAGCAGCGTTTTTCATAACACCGCCAACATGGCCCAAGTCTGGCTGTTATCACAGTCAACTTAAAGCTGCGTCGGACGATATTTCTATAAAAACAAGGAGGATGAAGCCACGGCGGTGTAAACTGTGCAGCTCCCCTTAGGTTTACAGAGCATTTTAGCATCTTTTAGATCACTGTTTTGGCTTCGCACTCCCTGCATTTTTTAAAATATGTTTCAACCTGGTTTCAAACATCAAAAAGCTCCCAAACCCCCACAGTAATCCGCGTCCAGCAGAGAGCTAAAGATAGCATCATTACAGCCGGTAAACATATTGAAGCATTTAGCAGATATTTTTCTCAGAATAAAACGAAACCACTGGGGGCACCAAACACGCCCTGAGCAGGAAGGCTCATCAAAGATGCAAGGAAAGATGCCAGCACCAGCCGAACAAATCGCCATCGTTTCTTGAATAACGACCATCGACTACGCGAGTAATGAAGTGGCATTAATCTTCAGCACAGCACACAGCACGTGAATCCTTTGCTCAAACGCAGAACTCCCGCACGGCACAGGTACACATTTGGTGACAAATAGGATGCCAAGCCATTACCTGACGATTTTACTTTATATAAAAAAAAGTTTGAAAACTACTTCAATAGACAGATAAAGCCTGCCAAGTTTCATACTCCATCTGCAAAGAGCTTGTCTTTCCCTTCACACTTGGGGCTTCTGCTACTCTCCAGGCTCTTCCTTCCAGGAGCCTTTGATCACATCATTCTCACACTGCTGCTGACAGTTTAGCACCTCAGTGTTGTGGAAGCCTCCGCTGCCCGGCATTGTTTTCTTCCTCTCTGTCATTTTTCCCCCCCTCTTGGTGAGAGGCCAAATCACACCTCCAAGCCCCCAAGCAGTCCTTGAATGACTTCTTTCGATCCCAACAAGAGGCTGTTCACACAAGCCGAAACTTTAAAATATCATCACTTGGAAGGCAAAGATTAAGAGTGAAATCAAAACTGTCTGTTTGACTTCCAGGCTTCTGCAATACCCACTTAGCAGTACTAAAAAAAAAAAAAAAAAGCCCATTCTCATACTGGGGCAAATAAAAGCATTCAAGTGAAGAGAGATAAAGTGCAGATAAGCAGCCGGAGGTTGCCGGGCACCACGGAGTGCGAGGGATGAGGAGATTACGGGCAGAACATGAGAGGATGAGTGGATGAACGGAGGATGATCTAAGGATTAACCACATAAACTGAGCAGTCTAATAACACAATCAGCAGGCTAATACAAAGATGGGCAAACACGCTGTAGTCTTACACGCACACACACATACACATAAACACACACAAAATGCAATGCAGTAAAGCCTTTTTTGTGAGTGCGTGTTTGTGGGCAGAAAACTATAACATCAGCATGTTTAAAGGTGCTAAAAGAGAAAGAACAAGTTGGATTTACCATCTGAAAGATGATTACTAAGTGTGCATTATTGGGAACAGAAAAGAAAGTGGGTGGAGGGTAATACTGGAGGGTTGTGGAGGCGTGTCTTTTACTACACGACTGCTAATTTATAATCTACACCCCCACCTTGTGGTTTGAAGAGCTACACTGAGCCATATTAATGTTATCTGAATACTGTATAAATGGAAGGGGTGGAATGAGGCCACATTACACAACGTGGATTCTGGCACGTGTTCTTCCTCTTACCTGACTATGAGACGGGTATCCGTGATAGCTGAGCGTCAAGGGGTCGTTGTTCTGAAAGAGAGAAGCAGATTTTTTGGAAACATGGTCAGAAATTTGTAAAGAAAAAGGATAAGTCGCTTAAAAACAGTTTCATTGCATGGCTGAAAAGCCCTTTCAGTCATTGTTATTCACTCAGACTTTTTCTCTTCTGTTTTTATGCCCACTAAGCTGTTGCCTCCATATTTGACTTTACAGCTGTGTGCCGTTTCTGACTCCTAATCAAATTAACTCCGTTCTGTGACACACTCCTGCTATCTCCCAAGTCAGTCTCCTCCAGAGTTTTCCACCCAGTGGATCTTTTGTCTGCTTGTAAAGCCGTGATAACGGGGGCGAGTGAGATCATGCGAGCAGTAGATGAAAGACGGGAGAGAAAGAATGAGTGTCACCGCGGCTCTTAAATCATAAATAGGTCAGGAGTGTCAGCGAGCATGAAGCCCATCGGTGTGAAATGCGATCATGAGCCCTGATGCAATCTCCAACACATCCCTCTCAATGTTCTGGCTGTGCAAAGCAGCGGCGGATACATCAAACATCTGGTGAGTAATTACAGTAAAACAAGATGCAGAGGAGACAAAAAAAATAATAATTTGTTTATGGCCAAATATTAAACATAAATCATTCCCCTACTCCCTAAAATAGTTTGTAACTCACTTTATTCACTCTCATAATACCGTGTTCCAGCTTTTATGCTAATGTATTCCATTAAATGGAGGCGCTTTTCACAGCAATTACAACACACTTTGAAGGGGAAAAAAAACAGATTTGCCTGTCTCTGACTTCATATCACTAGATTAGAAAACAACCCAGCTTCTCCCTCCTCCCTCTGTCCTTCCCCCTCTGATCTTCCTTTCATCTGGAACCAATGTCCCTCGTCTGCTCTGTACCCAGGGGGAACACTTTGCTCTGTGCGCTTCACAGCTTGAGTTCGCCTGATTAATACTGTAGCCATCTAACTCTGGACCCCATGGGGCCGTTTCACTAAAACTAAGCACAACATTTCCAAATGTAAGAGGCTCGGTTGAAGAGGAGGGAGCAGGAAGCGTCTTCGTGATTGAAAAATGCAGCTTGCGCGAGTCTATCTCAGAGCCAAAAATGTACTTAGTGAACTGGCTTTGGGAGGTAGAAGCTCTAAATAATGAATCACCTCTTAGAGGCTTGAATAACATGAATAAAGTATGAACCTTACTTTACGGTGAGGCCAAACTCTAAACACAAAAAAAACAAAACACTGAAGGTATGGGGACGGGACGAGATTTATGGAGCGGCCATGCTGCGTCACAGTGAGGGCGGCGCTCTCACAGGCAAACATCTGGAAACATCATATGAGCAGGAAAATAGGGAAGGACTGGAAATTCAACAGGAAATGGGCAGCAAAGAAAAAAAATGGGGGGGCGGGGGGGAATGGAGGGGCCAAAGACAATGACTCATACACGAGGGGAGTCATGTGCTTAATTT
>VUQG01019510.1:23151-37313 GCA_015106755.1 Etia nguti | reverse complement strand
GTCCCACTAAAAAAAAAAAAAAAAAAAAAAAAAAAATTTTTTTTTTTTTTTTTTTTTTTTTTTTTTAAATTTCTTATATATCTATTTGGAGAAATCACATATGGTGAGCTCTCTGAATATAATAACAGAAGCCTGGTTAATTCAACAAGACATCAATAGTGCAAAAAAACAAAACAAACAAAAAACAAGACATGTCTTCCAACAACACCAACTTACCTCTGTCCACTAACAGATGTGTGAATCCTTGACCGGAGGCAGTGAAGATCATGACATCATCGTCACACTCCACCAGAGGACTCATAGCATGCCACTCAGAAAAATGTGTACTGGACTCAGAGGATAGGCCCAAAACCTCCCCCTGAAAACCTAGAGGATTAAAAAAAAACAAAAAAAAAACAAATACACATCAAAGATCTAGTTCTTGTCCTTAAATTACTCACCCAGTTTGGCATAGCAGTCATTAGATCTGCTGGGTCTTTTTTGTTAATGACAGAAATGTGTATCAGAAGCAGACGTGACTCTTTTATCCTTCATGCTGGCTGCGCCCTACATTTCCCAGAATGCAAGTCGCTCACAGTTTAGTTTTCAGGTGTGCTATAGATATATGGGTATCCTTACTATACCCGAAGATTTTGCTCTTCACACCCAACCCAAACTGACTCAAAGGAATTCTTACTGAAGCAACTAAAGGCTTAATAAGCACCAGCCTTTACTCACCATATAAACCACCTGTGAATAAAATAAGAGAGTTTGAGGTTAACCTGTAAAATCTGCTTGATGTCCATGTACAGACTCTGGAGTCGAGGACTTTGGTTTCACGCCAACATTCCCAATATTCCAAGACAAACTCTCGGGCACAGAATTGACGTCCGACTTCTTAAGTTCTAGTGCACTGAAATGTGGGTGTGGCTCTCCAGATCCAGGCTGAAGATGAAGCTTGTGAAGCCCCTGCTCGTTAGATTCGCGCAAACCATCATATCCTGTCCCGGTGTCCTGTCCAGCTAGAGTTTTGTCCTGTTTAATCCTTTCCCGTTCTGTAGCGGTAAAACCATCCTCCCATTGTCCTAAACTTACTGAACAACACAGCTGAAACATGTAAAAATAAACAGTTGCCACAAATAAAAATATACTTTTTCCTCTTTTCTGTTTGCAAGACATCGCCGGAATGGACGCTTCTTGCCCGCGTGCGCGCAGAGGACCTCACCTGAACATGAGGGCGATCAATTAAGTCATCAAGCACGAGCCAATTAAAAAGCCTGCACAGAGAGAGAGCGAGAGAGGCTGTAGAGCGAAAAGCTTGATGGGAAATTTGATCAAGTTAGCACCAGAATGAATATGTTTGCAAGTCTTTGGGTGAGTCTTGCTGTTATTATTTTACGGCTATATTAATATGGTCCATCAGTTTTAATATGTTAGGTAATTTGTCAGCTATCCCTAGCTTATACACGAACTTCATTATGTTGATGTCATACTGGGACCTTTAAATATGTATTTTTAACGCAATTTCTAACAATTCCTGAAACCCGAGGACATGAGAACATTTTAGAAGTTCAGTATTTTGTATTTTTGTTTTATGCAATTATGGCCTGTAGTCCATGTTCAAACAAAAAAAGTGATTTTTGACTCTTTTCATTGGTTGATTTTTTTACTGTTAATGCTTACAAATTAAATACAAACTTAAAATATTTCCTGATTATCAAAGTAGTTAATTTTTACTTTAAAATGCGAATGAATTAAATATTATTGTGAAATGTTTTGTAACTATGGGGTTTTGGTTTTTTTCAATAATAATGTGCTTGTTTTGTAATTTTGCAGTGTTCATTGTCTGACAGTTATGGAAGCTTGCTTCAGCCACGGAGGAAGAAAAGATAAATAAATTAAAACTTTTTGACATCTATAAGTCGAAATTTCAAGTTATTTTCTCAGCACTCGAGGAATTTTAAGGCACCCAACTCAAAATTTGTCAACAAGGAGGAGGTAGAGAGGGCAACTGGAAGTCCCTCAGCATTTTTATTCCTTATTCCATATTTACATGATTCGGTGAAGAGACACACGAGGTGTTAGGACACGAGGAGGAGATTCATGGGAGCATGATAATGGTGGAGTATTTTTTGGCTTTTGTGCTGCTGCTTGAGGACGGGGCTTAATCCTAAAGTTAAATGGCTTTGTTAATAGATTGGACGTCTTGTGCCGATAGTACTGCAGGGAGCTGAGGAGAGTGGTCTAAGAAGAGCAAAGTGATTTGATGTGGGAAGATGGGTGTTGCAACAATTTCATCACATCAGTGTTTTAGTTGGAGGAGAAGAGGCGGAGGCTTTTATTGGTCTGCTAAGATAGCAAACAGAAGACTTTATGAGCTGTGCGCCAACACTGGAGGACATTAAACGGGGCCTTAGAAAAACGTGACCTTCTTCATAACACTGAGATATTTATAAGGCCAAACAATAAACTGATTAATCAAGAAAACAGCAGACAAATGATGTAATAACCTTTATTCACAGATGTAATTGAAAAGACTAACAGTTCAAAGTTTTGCCCAAAATACACCCCAGTGAAAGATAAAGATGAGCTCGCATCAATTCCTTGGGATTTTAAACTAGAAGCAGCTACTTCTGCATAATACCCTTTCACTGGACACCCACTGCACAATGGATGTTAGACTGCACACTCTGCAGAGGCCCACATGTTGTGACAGGAATAGAAAACTCCACTGACTCAGAAGTGGCATAAAATGGGAACCAGCGCTGCTCCGCACCCACTCAACATTTACTGTGAGGATATGACGAACCGTCAGGGGTCAGATGTAATGGTTTTGACATCTATTCAGACTTACTGCCAGGAGAAAATGCTTCTCCGAGTTCATTCCAACACCCTCTGACAATAATATAGCTCTCAAATGATTTTCATCTCAGCAGTACTACAATAAAAACAGAGGCCTACACTATTAGCTCTATTATCACCCAGACAGCATTGCAAAAGGTTATGTAACACGGAGCCTGTGAGAAATGTATTCACTTCAAAGGAGACATTCAGGTTGAATGACATTTCAACTGTGTGTCTGTCATGTATTTACGGCCATAGCTGATCATTATTATAATTCTGGTGATTATTTTGTCAATGAAATTGTCAGCTAAATGTCAAAAAGTAAAAATGCCGTCCTGATCTATCACCGTCAGTTCAGAATCCAAAAATATTTCATTTCTTCACCAAAACTGTAATCACTGATTGCTTGATCTGGCAAAATTCATGCATCCCTCTATATATCCTTCTCCTTCCACTTATCCAGTTCAAGGTCACAAAGGGGCAGAGCCTATCCCAGCAGTTACGCGTTATTTATGTTTTCGCTCAGCCTAACAACTGCAATCAAGTGATCACACAACAGTGCTTAAAGCGTCTGCACCAAACACGCACAAAAAACTATATTAAATGAGCCACAATCATAAACAAATATGATGAATTTAAATAAGTAATACAGCTGCTGTAGCCAAAGCCAGGAAATAAAGCTCGCAAATAAACTGCTGGCTAAGTGAATGTGTTACAAGATTGATCAATATCACTGCCCGATCATTACAAACACATTTGAACATAAGATGCCTACAGCTCTCTCCCCCTTGTTCTGAGCTCCTCACACTAAACAGGCATGGGCCTAGGGATGCTTATAGGCATGGGCTTGTATAGTTTAATTCTGTTTTCTGGTTTTTCATCAGACATATGTACATCTATAAAAACTCACTGACCACTTTATTAAGGATACCTTAAAAAAGTGGTTCCTGGTTGACACAAATACCCGATCAATCAGTCACATAGCAGGAACTCAATGCATGTAGGCATGTAGTTTGGTTCTGTGGATGATAATCCCATCAGAGGTCAGAGGAGACTGGCCATACTGCAGTAACTCAAATAACCACTCAAATTTCCGCCGCTGTCACCTGATCCCATCCAGTGAGATGTGGTGAAACATCATGGATGTGCAGCAACTATGTGATGCTATTGTGTCAGTATGGGTAAAAATCTCAGAGGAATGTTTCCAGCAGCTTGTTGAATCTATGCAATGAAGAATTAAGGCAGATCAGAACTCGAAAGGAGGTCCAACCTGGTGTTAAGGAAGGAATACTTAAAGTGAGTGTATGTATCCAAGTTTCCCCTCTATGAAAAAGTTTCATCAGATTTGGCACACATGTTCACTCTGGCTCAAGGCTGAAGTAATTAAGCCTTCAGTGGAGCTCCGTGCTAAACTGCACAAAAATACATTCCCCCTCCGGCTCTACTGTACATTCTCAGCTTTCAACACTGAACTGTGTAAACTGTCCGGGTTAGGCTGCTCATACGGACTGAATCTATACTGTCAACAAATGAGGGAATAAGTGAAAGAGCAAAGGAAGCGATTATTGTATCTGTCTTCATCCTGCAGGATAAAGCCGTCGTTGTAGCACTAAGACCAGAACTTCCTCAGTCTCGACCTGAGTCTGGTCTTTAGTGAGCTACCAGAGCCTGAGGGGAGATAAGGGGGCAGCCAGGCAAACAAACTTCACATACAGATAGAAACGTTCATTTATAAAGCTATTTATGTGAAAATGGGAAAATCCATAACCGCTTAAGCTTGCTTTAACACGAGACAGATGATGAAAAGCTTTTCTAGATGTGCACTGTCTGACAAGTAATCCCTTAATTACGCGGTTCTATTTGACCAGAGCCGACAAGAAGAGCTATCTGACAGTGTCAGTTAGAATATGACAGTTTCTGAGGTTCAAATATGACAGTTTGTCTATAACTGAAGCCTCATGTATGTTAACATAAGGCGTTATTAATATTCATCACTGACATTTATTCTCTGCGTTATTCCTACCCTTTTGTTTTCTTATTTAACAAAGGGTTGCGTTTCAGAGGAAAACTAAATCTATCGGCGATCTATCACGAGTTCATAAAGGTCAGAAAAGGTTTATGTGTATATTATATAAATTGCATTTCTGATGGAAGCTCAGGCCACTGTGTGCCTCATTAAACTACCTGAAAATACCCAGGATTTGAATGTCAGTACCTCAATATTTTTGGTATTTTACTGCGTGTCTGTGTGTCTGGGATAAATGAGTGCCTATCTCAGTCCCGACTGCTTCAGAAAGCAGCTGCTTTCTTACCGGCTTTAGCAAAGAGCAAAACATAACCCCAGTCTGGGCTTCTCTCCACTGGCTTCCCGTACGGTTTAGAATTGATTTATTGATTTCTGCATTTTACTGGCCAGTTTTAAAGCACAACCCTGTAATGTCATTTGGGATCGCAAACCCCCTGGCAGCCTTAGATCATCACGCCGAAGCTTAAATCTAAAGCTGTCTGTGCGTTTGTCATCAGGGCTGTACGGTTTTGGAACAACTTTGCTGAATAGATGAGACTTGCGGAATAGAGTAATTTTCTTTAAATGGCTTAATAAAACACTCTGACATAGACACAAAAATTTGCTTTTATGTGCAGTTGTCTTTTATCGTCCTTTTATCATTTTCAATTATCTTTTTATTGTTTGTTACTGTTATTTCTTTTATTGAGTTTATTCTTTTTATTGGTATTTATTATTTTATATTGACATTTAGGCATTTCTGCATTCTTTTTTTTTCTCACTCTGTTTTAACCCTGCCTTTGATTTAACCTCATCACTGTTTGCTGGCATCACACTCTGGGTCTCTGTTTTTCACCCCCTGAGTATCCTCCGTTTGGTTGTCTGTCAAAGCACTTTGTGTCTTTGAAAAGAAACAAAATGAGAATGAGGGGAAAACTGAGGGAACTAGACAAACTAAGAATAAGAAGAAGAATAACTAAAAATCCAAAACTCAAACAAACTAAGACCATAGGGCCAGATTTACTAATGAGTCGTACCAGACAAACTAGCTTTTGGCATTTATATTAAAAAAAAGCACCGTCGGTATGTAAAAAGAGATTGTGTGTAAGAGGTGGAAATTGCCGGATATTTGCAACTGTCCCTCTTGCATATGTATTTCTGGGAATTCCTTTCTCAAGGCACAAAATATAGGGAAGACAATGTTTGAATTAAGGACACAAACTGATTTACTAACAGATCGTGACATGCAATTTGCTGCTAGCTGTGCCGATATTCAACACAAAAAAGCACGTCTTATTTTTTGCACTTCATATTGAAATGACCTGATGCCTCCTATCCTTAGAAAACGGCACAACTTTTGTAAATCACCTGTAAAATTAACCACACTTTTGAGTGTGATCGCAATTTGGAGATTGCGCTCATATGGTATTTTGTATTTTAGTAAATGTGGCCCATAGTATTACAGTGTTACTAAACTAAAAATGTTTTCTGAAAACTAAGAAAACACTAAGTTAAAACACCAAGATACAAATATACCCAAACTCAGAAATTAACTAGGGATTAACTTAAGACCCCCTCCTCCCCCGTGAAAGGTTGAGTTTGCAGGAATGTGTAGAGGAATTCAATTTAATTCAATTTTATTTATATAGCACCAAATCATAACAACAGTGGCCTCAAGGCACTTTATATTGTAAATTATAAACCCTACAATAATACAGACAAAACCCCAACAAGCATATGAACTCCTTTGAGCAAGTGTTTTGGCAACAGTGGGAAGGAAAAACTCCCTTTTGACAGGAAGAAACATCCAGCAGAACCAGGCTCAGAGAGGTGTGGCAGGACAGGACAAAGATACATTGTGGAAGAGAGTCATAGATTAATAATAACTAATAATTAAATGCAGAGATGTATATAAACACATAGTGAGTGTAAAAAGGTGAGTGAAGAAGAAACAGTGCATCATGGGAAGGCCCCAGCAGCTTGGCCTATTGCAGTAAAACTAAGAGATGTTTCATTCTGATCTAGCCTTAACTATATGCTTAATCTATTCTTAAGCCTAATCTTAAAAGTAGAGAGGTTGCCATTAAAAACGCCAAGAGGGTCAGTCCATCTCAAATCAGACAACATTTAGAGCATTTTCTGCTTGACCATCAGTGATTTGCATAAAGATTTTATAGTCCAGAGTTTAAACACATATAATGATTTCTGTGAAATTTTAGCTTCATCAGCAAAAGGGCTGTGTTTATTTGAGGTGGATTGACCCAAGAACTACACCTCAGACTCTACAGGCCTCAGTTAGCATATTAAATGTGACTAAAGTCACATTTAATTTGCAAAGTTAATGACAGTACAATTAGAAAAAGACTGAGACAGTATGGATTTATTTGGGAGAGCTGCCATGATAACGTGTCTTCTTTCTTAAAAGAACAGGTTTGCAAAGTTGAATCCGAAAAAATTACAAGACATCTGGAACAAAGTCCTTTGGACGGATGAGACCAAAGTGGAGACGTTTGGCCATAGTGCACAGTCTCATGTCTAGTGAAACCCAAACACGGGATATCAGCACAAACTCTTCAAACCACCTGTCAAGCACGGTGGTGGAAGTTTGAGGATTTGGGTTTGTTTTGCAGCCACTGGACCTGGGTACCTTACAGTCTCTGAATCAACCATGAACTCTTCTGTAAAGCAAAGGATTTTAGAGACAAGCATAGCTTGTGGGACATTCAAGAGGACAATGACCTCTAGCACAGCAGCAATTCTACAACAGGCTGGATGAAAAAGAAAAGGATCAAGGTGTTGCAATGGTTTAAAGTCCAGACCACAACCCAACTGAAAAGTTGTGACGGGACCTTAAGAGAGCTGCACATAAACAAATGCTAGCAAACCTCAGTAAGCTGAAGCAAAGTTGTAAAGAATGCTGGGATAAAATTGAAATGAAAATTTAAAGATGCTCTGGCACAGCAGCAACTATTTCACTGTGAACACACGTCACATGACTTGCAATTACTGACTTTTATATAAATATCTTATGCTACAGATGAGTGGAGCACTAACTTCTCTTAAAATCTAGCCTCAAAACACAATGAAGTGAGCTGGGTGCTGATTATTTTTCAGCCATCTCTCATTTTGACTGGAGTTTGTCTACATTTGAACATCCATCTTTTCTTCTTTGTTTCTGACTAAAATTTGGGGAAAATCTTTTTTCTTTTCTTTTTCCAAAACACAGTGTGAAGTGTGCAAATCCTTGTACCGGCTGGTTGCTTATGGGGTAAACAGAGTTTTTCCAAAGCCGTGACAGAGCCCACTGAGATCTGCAGTCTGTGTGACATCAAGTAACATGACCTTTCTCTTACTTTTCTTCACTGAGAGGTAAAAATTGCATCTCTCAGTGAAGAAACTACCCATGTATTGCTTCGGACAGTGAGAACATGTTAAGACCCTCTGATGTTCCTGCAGTTTTTTTCTGCTTTCTGGCAGTGGCGCACGAAACATAACAGTCCATAGCGTGTGCAGTCCGACTGAGGTGCAGTTAAGAATCTATTTATATCTTTTTATCCATGGAACGATCTTACTTTCACTTCTTTGGAACAGTCAAAAATGCATCTGCATGAACTAACACTATTCTGTTTTTCACTTGCTTGAACGTAAGTCTCAACCATCAGAGTGAAACTGCTGCTGAACTGAAGATGAGCTCCCTGGGGCTCACAATGCACTGCGATATTCCATGCATGGCTTCTTAATGTCCCATCTTTGGAGAAGTCATTTTAGGTACACAATGAAGCGGCAACTGCGTGTGAGTGGCCTGAAAACAAGTCCAGGATACACTATGGCTGCGCTGCAAGCGTGTCCAAAAAGGCATTTTGTATCCATGTGCGATAAAAAACAAACAAACAAACAAAGACAAAGTGAAGCTACAGCTCATCCAGGTGAGCCGCTCAGTGAGAATGAAGATATTTCTATATTAAAAACATCTTGCACGGAAAATACTAAAGAAGAAACTAAAATAGTGCGTGTGAAGCTGTCGCGTGTGTTTTTGTTTTTTTGTTTTTAAATGAATCTGACGATACGCGATTCTTCGAAGATCTTACTCGCCTTTACGCACCGACCGGAGTTGCAGGAAGAGGCGACCTGACACCGTTTATTTCATGGGGACTTTTTCACTCCAGAAACTTTATGGGTGGGGCTTGGTGAGGGGAAAGAAGAAGAGGGAAAACACGGTGATGTGTGTGCTGTGAATTCAAAGCTGGGTGGGTCCACAGAGTTTCACATTCCCAAATAACTCCCGCGCGGTGCGTTAAAGAGCGTTCAGGTAACGTTTCTGCTCTTTGCTTACTTGTAGAAAGGCGAAGGTTTACGGAGCACACTCTGTGAAACCCTCTTACGGATGGATTTTTTTTTAAAGCCAGTAGGAAGAACTCCAGTTACTTTAAGCGCAAGAAATATGACTGACCGTGAGCGCAAAACAGAAGTCTTAAAAAGACGCGCAACTGGAAATTTGGCGCACTAACATAGCGTTGAATAGTCCGTGAGTTTCTGCTGTGCTTATTATTGTTTTCTGTCGTCGTACTCTCGCGCTCTTTTTAAAGTTGTCGACTACAGTGCGGGCCCTGTGTGTGTCACCCGTTTGGGAATGCCGTCTTAACAAATGCGCCTTTATTGTCGACGGAAACGCTCGAAAGACGTGAAAAAAAGAGGCTCAAAGCAAACTGCGGGCGTTTACAGGCGCAGTGATTGATGCTAATGAATCTGAGCTGTTTAATTATAATAAGTAAACGTTATGGCAAAGACTGAAAGCACTGATGTGTTTGACACCAGATGTGTTTTATTCAAAATATTTATGCCTGCATGATTTCTGCGGCGAGTCTGGGCTTGTATAAAACGGCTCTCTTCTCTGTTACTGTTATTTCTTTTTTTCTTTGTTTCACACACTATTTCTCTCTCTCTCTCTCTCTCTCTCTCTGTGTGTGTGTGTATGTGTGTGTGTAATTAATACTCCCTCATGTACTAGTCCGTGTTACATACGTCTGTGCTTGCAAAATAAATAACGGTGTGCCTCCTTCCACCTCCCCCACCCCATTATCAGTTTTCAGAAGGCCATAATGTTGATGCTGGCAGCAATCGTTGTTCTGCACATAACCACCATCATCCTGCTCCTGGTGGCCGCCATTGACAATGTAAGATTATGTTATTTTCTCTTATTTTCTGTATTAATTGGAGGAGATCTGACAACGGTTTCTACAAAATGTGTAACATATCTGCATTAACTTTTAATCTTTCCTTTGTGTCATCAGGCCTGGTGGGTCAGCAATTCAGTGTCAGCTGACCTGTGGGGCAGGTGGGAGTTTACAAACTCAGTGTGGCATTACACAAATCTGAAAGACTACCCAGAAGGTAAACTCCACAGCTTTTTTTCTCCTGTTATTGTTAGTGATTTTTCATTATTAATATAATGAAGTGCAAATATGATGACGGAAGAAATCATGTATTAAACTGTTTACAGTAAATATTGTCAGTCTGAAATGAGTAGATCTGTAGTGGTACAAACATAAAACTAAAAAGGCCGAATATTTCCTCACCACGCCTGTGTTATTGTTGAACTTTTTTTCACTGTGTGCCTATTTTATTATCTTGTTGCTGCAGATTATCTCCAGGCGGTGCAGGCCACTTCAGTGCTGGCCTGCGTTTTCACCATCCTTGCCTTGTTTGTGTTTGTGGCCCAGCTGTTCACTCTGCCCAAAGGAATGAGGTTCACCTTCACTGGCATTTTACAGATAATCGCCTGTAAGTTACCTGCAGTCACGTGCGACTTGCAGCCATGTGAACATTTGATTTACAGGCTTGTTTCTTTTGGCTGACTTTATGATTTTCCCTGGAGGATGTCCGACTGACAAACCCGACATATGTGATTTTTGTCTAACTAAATAAGTTAGCACAATACTCCCGAACTTAAATCTTTTTACCTTCATAAAGGATGTCGGTTAATAATGAAATAAATTTTTTGCCTCATCCGTCCAACAGACCAATGAGCTCATTGCATGGCAAGGAATCGATCTGTCTGTGTGTCGGTTCACAACAATCACCACTCCTCTTTCAGTACTGGGCAGAGTTTAATCGACTGACACACAAGGGTGGCTCTTCATATATATATATATATACACATATATATATTTACATATATATATAAATATAATATAATGGCCCTTCACTACATGGATTAAGTGGTCCGACTGGTCGATGCCCACATTAGGAAGGTGTGGTAGGGCTTTCACTGCACTGCTTTCACAGTAATACTGTCAGTGCAGTGACATCCTGATGCATGCACATCATTGAATTTCAACACTATTATGCAGATTTAGATCAATGTAATCTGCAAAAAATAAGATTTATCTCATAATATAAAATATAAATAAGTTAATTAAATTGTATTAATTTTTTCCAGTGGGCCAGTCAGATTCCGAGCCACTGACCCGAGGCTGTTAGGTTGGATACAAAATTATTATTATTATTAACATTAACTATTAATATCCACACCATCGTAACGTTTGTCTTCTGCAGCACAAAACGTTGCATCAAAGCGCAGGGCAAAGCTTCATATCTGAGAATGCTGATTAGCTTGCCTTTCTTCATTGCAGCCGCCACATACTTGCGTAAATACTTAAAGACATATTCACGCATTCACTACCACATCTAAGCATGCAGACACCCACACACACAAAATCTACCTCATCCAGGAGATATTAATACCTTCAGAACTCTTTTGGCCTGCTCTTAATGTAAGAAAGCCTTCCGAGAAGAGAGAGTAAAGGCTATTTTATTTTCATGCACTACTTTAGCTTGTATGTATTTGAGATTACTGTACTTGTGATTATTTGTTTTTGCATTTAAGAAAATGCTGTCTTTTAAAAATGTCATTTTAATATGGCATGTAAAAACAACAAAAGGGTCTATTTTTGTTTGTTTTTATTAACAGATGTTTGCAGTTAAACTTGCAATTTTCTTGCAGTTTCTAAAATGAAAATCAATGAACAGTTCATTTTTCTCATTTGAATATGTATTATTTCTCATTAATAACAGCATTAATAATAATAATAGACGGATAGATGGGTGATTACTACAATAATGGGTAGCTGCAGCACTGTTGTGTAATCATCAATAGTCCTGAGTTCAAACACTTTCATTTGGTGCTGAAAAAGATGAATCTGCCCTCAATACGACTGTTTGAGAGACCCTTGACTACTCAGTGGATTTTAATTCTCATTAGTTTCTACAAAACAGCCAACCAGTGATTAGGAAGTTCTTCACTTTCTGTCTGTACCTCATATATTGCAATAACCAGTGAACTGTGATGGATCGTGAGCCGAATCAGCTTCTACGTCATTGGTGTTCTGGTCTGTCAGAGAACACGAGGCAGCAGATTAATCAGATTATTATATTTTTGTTTTTGTTTTTAAATTTTGGTGATGCAAACTGAGTGCACACCCCAGCAAGGTGAGCATCTTTGCATCTCAGACAAATAAAATCTTTAGAAAATAAGTAGAAGCTGAGCTCAGCACGTATAGTGTGTCTGAATCTCAGTGTCAAATTAAACACAGAACAATGAGCATCAGCTGGTGTAATCTACTCCTCCTTTTAAAGCACTGTAGTAACAACTGGTACTGATTTTGGTATCGATCCCATACCAAGTAAATACAGGGCCAGTATTGCCGATATAGAGACCTATCATTTTAACTGATAACGGTAGGGGAGAGCACCGTGTCTCAATCGGTGAGGTGAAGGTTTTTGACCTGAAATGTAAACGTATCTCTAAGATACGCTCTCTCTTAAGAGCGTGCTGCTTCTGTTAAGGTCATTAAGTTCACAAGAAAAAGAGGTCCAGCACACCTGCTCCAGCATTCTCAGGTGTGCTGATTTTCAAAAACAGCCCCAAACATTTTCAGTTCCCCGTCAATGTGCAACAAAGCATCAAGTTTTCACATTTGAGAAGCAGAATCTAGAAAATGTATTCACTCACAAAAGCCTGAGGCACCCCTCACGTCTTTATGCTTTGCTTCCAAGGAGCCAGGCTTTCTTTTTATAGTTCTCCAAGCTTCCTGAAGGTCTTCCAAAGTTTCATTGGACATTGGCTGCTTTTTATTTTAGTCAAGACCCGACATTTTCATGCAAATCCTCCTAACAAAAAGACCACAAACCGAGTCAGTTTTTTGCCACCATGTCAGATGTAAAAGAGAAAAAAAAAACGGTCCTGAGTGATTAAAATTTCATGCTTTAAGTTAATTATGCATTATCAGTGAGAGTACCACGAGCACATGAGAAACTCACACAAAGTACGAATGTCATGAGTTCATAACACTGGAAAATTAACAAGGTGAAAGTGTCATGTCTCTCATTTCCTTCCGATTGCATTGGTCACATCATGAGCTTTATCTTATAATAGAAAAATAATTACTTCTTGATTGCCTTGTCTTGGTTGCGTGTAGTAATAATAATGCCCCCCCTCCCTCCTTTTTTTTCTCTTGCAGGCCTGTGCATAATGACAGGAGCCTCGATCTACACAGCCAAGCTCCATGTCAATGACTCATCTGGAGGTTACGGACACTGCTATATCCTAGCATGGATCTCATTTGTCCTCACCTTCATCTTAGCGCTCACCTATTTCATCCTGCGTAAGAAGAAAGAGTGAGAGGAAAAACAGAGTGATAACGAGGGCAGGGCTCGTGTTCCTCTTTTAAAATTGATGAACACCATCTGAAGCTACGACTGTAGCAAAATGTTCAAATGCTAATGAGAGCCATTTGTTTATACAGCTTTTAAAATATATATATATGTATATATATATATATATATAAAATGATATGGAGTAAATTCTAACATTACAAGTGTGAAACACATTTTTTCAGCAAAACTGACAAACAAAATAATGGGTTTTTTTTTAATAATGTGACTAAAACACCTCATAGTGCTGAATTATTGGGAATATTACCAGAACATAGCTAATAAATCAGTTATTTAGTCTTAAATAGTAGTAGTAGTTCAGACATAAGTACTTTAAAGGAATAGTTTGACATTTTGAGAAACACTTATAATTCCTTTGGGTTGGTTGGTTTGTTTGTTTGTTGTTGCTTTTTTTGCTAAAAAAAAAAAAATTGACAAGATGGATGTGAGTGAACTTCTGGTCGGCTTAGCTTTAGTGAAACAGTCAGTGAGCTGTACATAAGCATTTTTGGCTGTGTGCGAACAAAAAGGGGAGACTAACTTCAGAGGTGATGGCGGTTTGAAGCCAATTTGTTTTCCCATTTTCAGTTTTTGTGCTAAGACTGTGCATAAAAGATGGTCA
>VUQG01019510.1:0-20385 GCA_015106755.1 Etia nguti | reverse complement strand
CCCTGCCACTGAGGATAATTCTGTGGAGAACAGCTGGTTTATTCTCCTGCGTTCTATTTCTCTGGTATACCTCTTCAAGCAGCTTTCCAAGGCTGTCTTACCCTGCTGGGATAATAAGCTGGCCAAAGGAGGAGATAGAATAGAATAAAATAGCCGACCTATACTGAGTGATAAGAAATCAGAAAAAGGAACACGAGAAACTTGAGAAATACCAAGGGCTTAGAGAAGAACTCTAGAAGATGTGGAGGGTGATGTTAACAGTTGTCTCCGTGGTAATCAGAGCACTCGGTGCATCGACCCCCAAGCTAGGGGAGTGGCTCCAGCAGATCCCAGGAACAACATCGGAGATCTCTGTCCAGAAGAGTGCAGTCCTAGGAACAGTTAAGATACTGCGCAGGACCCAAAGCTCTCTCACACACGCACAGACACACACACAGTCTCACAACATGTCACAAACATATTTGGTCTTCACGATAATACTAACCTTGGGAAACTGGTAGGTAATCTGAGGTTCGTAGCTATTGCTGTCCTTGGCCTTCTTGAGGCTGACCACCACCAGATACTCAAAGAAGTACTGACCACTGGCATAGCGATGCTGCCTGGTTGTGTTCTCTGCTGCCTCCAGGCCAAGTGGCTCTGTAAGCTCAGGCTCTTTAACTCCTACGTGAAAATAAGGTTAAAAAAAAAAAAAAAAAAAAAAAAAAAAAAAAAAAGCTGAAAAAAAAAAAAAAAAAAAAAAAAGAATCACTTCACTGCCAAAGGAAAAAAACAAAACAAACTTCAACACACACAATACATCACTGTCATATGAAGGGCGTGAAGACCATTATTTTTCCTGTACGAGACAGTAAGATTCAGACTGTGTTATCATGAAACTCACCACTACGGACTGCAGGAGCAGGAAAACATTCTCAGGCAGGAAGGTCACTGAAGCAGAAGACAAAAAACATTTACACAATTTCAATAAGTGCGCAGGATTAATGACACATTATTAAACTCAAGTAGTCGAGTGCTGAGGTGAATTTACATTGGCTGTGAGGATCAAAGGACTCCCATGCGTATCTCTCCAGGGTCTGGGCGTGTTCTGGTAACAACTTCTGAGGTGGAGGCTGCACCAAAAAAAACCAAAACAAAACCACACCACCGTGGGACCATTTAATTTCTGCTGCACCAACAATCCGGAATTTTTCAAGGTGCACAGTAATTACTGTAAGATGGTAGATAAATAATTAACATTGTCATTAAGTGTAATTGCATTGTTACTGTGGTGGTTTAAAACTGCTTAATTGCTTTAAAAAACTATTCTGCTTTCTAACAGTTCACTGTTTGGCCAGCGGAGGGCTGTTTGACTGGTGGGTGTTCATGCTGCTAAATGTATGTGCTTAAAATAAAGAAATAAAACTATGCAATGCACACAACAGGTGCTTTCATAATGCTAATGTGTCTCCTCAGCTCTCTCGCTCGAGTCTCAGCTCCTCACTGCGAGAATTAAGTGTGAGAGGTAGTGAAGCGACGTGAAAACGGAGGGTCCGAAGCTGCCAAATGAGAAATCCTTGCATTAATATCTTGAGTCTCACGTCACGCCAAACTGTGTCACATGTGGAGATGCAGTACTTGTGTCAGGATACATTAGGAACATAAACCAGCTTTGTCTCACTCTGTGCCTCCTCTCTCCTTGCAGTGCATTTAAAGTACACTATATTGCCAAAAGTATTCACTCACCCATCCACATCATTGAATTCAGGTGTTCCAGTCACTTCGATGGCCACAAGTGTATAAAATGAAGCACCTAGGCATGCAGACTGCTTCTACAAACCTTTGTGAATGAATGGATCGGTCTTAGGAGCTCAGTGGTACCGTGACAGGATGCCACCTGTGCAACAAGTCCAGTTGTGAAATTTCCTCACTACTAAATATTCCAGTCAGCTGTTAGTGGTGTTATAACAAAGTGGAAGTGGTTGGGAATGACAGCAACTCAGTCATGAAGTGGTAGAGCACCTAAAATCACAGCGTGGGGTCATTGGATGTTGAGACGCACAGTGCAAAGAGTTCTCCAACTTTCTGCAGTCAGTTGCTACAGACCTTCAAACTTCATGTGGCCCCTTGGACCCAGTGAAAGGAACTTAATGCTTCAACATAACAAGATATTTTGGACAATTTCGTATTCCTAACTTTGTAGAAACAGTTTGTCGATGGTACCTTCCTGTTTCAAAAAGACATGAGTGCAGAAAGCAAGGTCCATAAAGACAAGGATGAGCAAGTTTGGTGTGGAAGAATTTGACTGGCCTGCACAGAGTCCTGACCTCAACCTGAGAGAAAACCTTTGGGATGAATTAGAGTGGAGACTACGAGCCAGGCCTTTTCACCCAACATCAGTGACTGACCTCACAAATGTGCTTCTGGAAGACTGATCAAACATTCCCATAAACAAACTCCTAAACCTTGTGGAAAGACTTCCCAGAAAAGTTGAAGCTGTTATAGCTACAAAGGGTGGGTCGACATTGTACTAAGCACTATGGATTAAGAATGGGACGTCACTCAAGTTCATATGAGTGGGAAGGTAGCTGCACGAATACTTCTGGCAATATAGTGTATTTGAAGACTGAATTTATAGGTATTTATTGCAACTAGCTATAAATAAAAACTTGTTAAAGTGCATATTTACATTAGTTTAAACAAATGGCCCGATCATACTTTCAAAAACACAACATTGAACATGGTTTTGCACTCAAGTCTGCAGTAAGAGAGGGTGTTTTTATTATTAGTAAAACTGATGAGCTTACCTCAAGCAACATGAGCAGAAGCACCCTGGATATCTCACATTTTGCCACAATGTCCAAAAATGCACCTTTGTTGCCAAGAAAGTAAAATTAAAGATGAGAAATTAAGACATTTTTACTCTTAAGTGTAAATAACATGAAAAATCTACACAGCAGAAAAAAAGACAATCATCAGGGAATACTGTTCTCAAATATCCCAGTTTTCAAGTGGAGCTGTTTTCATCAATTTAAGATACTGGATACAGCTTTAGTTAAAAAACAAACACAAACTGCTAAGGCTGTAATAACACCCCATCTTTACAAAACTCTGCTAATATAATTTTTATCAGATGCTCACCAACAGGGGTGCTGGAGCCTGGTAGCTGCAGTCCTCTCTCCTGACAGATCAGCTGCATCTCTGTGAACACTGACAAAGCACCGTCATAATCACCTGGAAAAGAAAATACAAAAACATAAAAACACAAGTAATACAAACTCACAAACACAAAAGTCACATCAGATCCTGTTTGCATAGCAAACAAACTTCAGCTACTCAATCGGAACCGCCAGAACTCACGGGTGAGGATTTTACACGTGGCCATTTCTCCCATCGACAGCAAAGCTTCGATGGGTGTTTGCGTCTGTAACTCTGCAGCCCTCTGATAATGAACAATAGCCTCTCCTGGTCTGTTCATCTCCTATTGAGGAAGACAGGAGAGTAACAACAAATCATTTTTTCCATCATTTGCTTAAAAAAAATACCAAAACAATTCTGGGTCATTTATCCCGAAAGACAGCAGTTTTACCTTGAGTGCATTACCAAGTTCCAAACACAGGCTGGCTGCCATCACAGGCTGGTTCATCTCAATATACACCTGCAATTCATTTATACATCAGAATTCAGTCACGATACAAGAATGTACTCCACAATCTTTTCTCCAGACCCAGATCTAATGAAATATTCCATGGTGAATCTGCTTTATTTCCTGATTTCTTCTGGAGTGCATTTACTGCATCAAGCACTAAAAATCTATTTGAAAACTAGAGCTCATCATACCTTAATGGCAAAGCTGTAGCAGTTGAGTGCAGCCTGGAGGTGTTCATCAAAGCCTGGAGCCTGCAGTGCCCTGTTCTCCTTCTCAGATGAGAGAAAGAGGCGAGCAGCATCAGTTAATGCCAGTGCCTCTCCAGGAGCATTAAAGAGAGTCTGCTCACACCTGCAGTCAAGACATCGAGGATATGTAACAACAGCCGATAGGTCACTGTCATGACTATGAATGTTACGCTCTCCCTCTGGGCCAATTAAGACTACTGCTGACCACTGATGACTCATCACTCCACGGACTGTCCCTTTATGAAACAACCTCACATGCCGTTTCTTTGTTTTTTTTAAACAAGAAAATGTAGCGATCTGCTCTAAATATTTTAAGCTAAAAATATAATATTAGATTTACAGAACTTAAAAAAACTGATAACAAAGGATATGTCCCATTTGAAAGCTAAATAAGCAAATTATGACATAAATATAATAATAAGACTGTGAATTTTTTCTAATCTAATTGTCCTCATGAGGTTATGCTACTCGTACTTTTGTCAAAATTTGATCATTTGTGTCTGAAAAAAATTACAGTGGATGCAGGAAAAATAACTCAAATTTACTCATTAAACGGCAGCGTTATGCGGTAAAACCACAATGAGTAACACCAATATTTTCAAGCTTCAAGTCAGCCCCCTCTTAAAGCCTTTTATGCTTGGTTCTACACTTGAATCTTTTATCATCTGAATGTAGGACAAGTGTGTGAATATTTGATCAATAAAACTGTGTGTGATCCATGAGCATTTCACCCCGAAATAATGATGATGAGCAAGTTTCTCCAGTTTCCTGGCAGAGATCCCAGAAATTTTGGAAACAAGCATGAGGGATTTGCTCCCAGTCTTCTACAAGAACATCAGTGAAACCAAGCGCCTCATTAATGAGTGCAGTGGCTCAGCTCATGAGGTAGAGCAGGTCATCTGCCAATCGGAGGGGTTGGTGGTTGGTTCGATCCCTGGCTGCTCTAGTCTGTATGCCAAATATCCTTGTGCAAGACACTAACCCAAGTTAGTCTTATCTATTAGAACATGAATGTCTGTGAATGTTAGGCAGAAAGCACTTAAAGAAAGAGCATAGAATAAAAGTGCTTGTGTGGGTGAATGAGGAAAGTTGTGTAAAGCGCTTTGAGTGCTCAGCTAGAGTAGAAAAGCGCTATACAAGAACCAGTCAATTTACCAACCTCAATAGTCAGAATCAAGCTATGAAAAATATCATTTTGCTATATGCAGTCTCGCACACACACACACACACACACACAAAAGTGTATGTCTGCATTACTGTATTTAAAATCTATGCATTTTTACCAGTTTGTGCATGAACTGCACAAGTGTCTGGATCTGTTATTGAGGAATTGCTCTCCATTCCTGGGTGAGTGCAGCCTGCAGCTGTGCAGTGCACACTGCTTGTAGTTAACTCAGCATGTTCCAGGCATGTTAGATAGGAGACATATCAAGGTTAATGCTGGCCAAGGAAGTCTTAGGATACGCCCCTGAACTAGAAAGCTCTGCACCACTCTGGCACTGCGGGAGCGGCATCATCCAACTGAAGCAACTGCTGGGTGGGTGCTGCCGCATGAATGACACAAGTACAGGTTGGAGGACCTCATCACAGTACCTCTGTTTACTCAGATGCCAAAAAGGCCAGATTTGGTGAGATGACCACCTGCTGGAAGTGCCATAGTGGTCGGGTACGATATGTTCCATGCAGTGGTTAAGGGTTGGTACTAGGGATGTTGCTGGCGACTAATAATTTCTTAGTCAACTAAATGGGGGGAAAAAAATAGGACTAACTGACTAGTCTACAATTAAGAAACACTCAGATATATAGTTAAACTTGAGAATTGTTTAATGTCAAAAACTCTCTAAACGAAGGAACAGCCTCACCTGGTTCCTTTCGATGTAGAGGAGCAGCAGCTCTATCTGAACCCCTCCTGAATGGATGAACTCCTCACCCTATCGCTAAGGGAAAGCTCATCCAACTTTCAGAGCAAACTTATTTTCGCCACTTGTATCTGCGAGCTTATTTTTTGGCCTTTAAAAAAAACTAGCAATAATAGTGTTAACAAAAAGATCAAGCTGAAAATAATGGATTTATAGCAATTCTCACCTTCTCTTGTTAGAAGGGAGTTTTTCCTTCCCACCATTGCAAAGTGCTTGCTCATGGTGGGTTGCTTAATTGTTGGGGTGTTCTCCAGAATATTGTGGGGTCTTTACCTTACAGTGTAAAACCACCTCGAGGTGCCTGTTTCTGTGCTTTGGCACAGTTCAGTTGAACTGAATGTGGATCCACTCACCGAGCCATGGCCAGGTTACAGAAGGCAGCATACTGAAGGCAGTCCTGCTGCTTCAGCTCCTTTGCCAGCTGACCTGAAAGCACAGGTAAAGACAAAGCCTGGTGACATTTATTCTGCCTCTAACATTTAACAGCACAGGAGAGGCGCCGACTCTTCTGTGCTGCAGTATAGGCTGGATCACAGCACTTACATGGATGGACTAATGTGGCACTCACCAAACTGCTCACTTGCCTCCGCCACATTGGGCTTCCGAAGAAAACGCCTACAAAAGAAAACAAAGCATTTTTTAATATTTTAAAACATTTTAGATAGCCAACTGTCATACACGCCAGCTAGATAAACATAAGATATCAGTACTGTGGCAAACTACCGGCTAGTTATGGGCTAGTTGTCAAACAGCACCAACAACTCATCGCTTATTTTTCCATGAACCAGGGCTAAACATCTAAAAATGACAAAATATTTCACTACAAAACGAGCACCAAAAGGCTAACAGTAACGCTAGCTTAGCCTATTAGCACTAGCAGAAAGCCGTTACCTCGCATTCAGTCTAAATAACATTTAGCTATTCCTGATAGTCGTCCGTCTTTCTTCTTAAAAAAAGCCATTTCAAAACCTTACTTTTTCAGTTTATTTGACACAGCTCGGTATCTCGCCAGAAAATCGCCCTCCGCAGCCATGATCGATGCAGGCAAACCACACCAGGAAGTCCAACTGAGAGCAGCCTCAACTCACGATCTCATTGGTCAGCGTCGGCAATAGCGTGGCGCATGACGTAAAGGACATGCCCAAATGAGTAGAAAGGCTACAGCACCGGTGTAGAAAGACAGAAGCCGGTGACAAGAGACACATTTACTGAAAATCAACTACCTGTTATCTACAGTTTCTGAGGTGAGAAGAAGACATCAAGCATTTGACTCCATTTAAATTCTTTCATAAATAAAACAAATTTTTCTGATTAATTTGCAAATTAAAAAAAAAAAATCTGTTTTAAGCATATAAAATACAACATACTGTTAAACAGCAAACCGAGCGTCTCAACCGAGTATAAAAGACTACACAATAAAATACACCTACACATTTAATAAATAAGCAGTAAGAAACCAGTAGTATATTAAACGTTATAATACTCTCATGGGCAAAACTCTTGAGCCATTTCTTTATATGCTGCTTCCAAGGCGCCAGACTTTCTTGTTATTTTTTTTAAAGTGGCGTTGAACAATAGTTCTCCTTGTGTTCTTAAGGTCTTGCCAACTTTTTCGCTCATTTTCAGTCCAGTCCTACCTGATCATTTTCAGAGGAGTGCTTATTTATGCATTTTATTTAATGTTACTTGTTAAGCCACTTGATCTATGACTCATTCAAGCATAAAAAATGTTAAGTCTACACATAAGTCATATCTTTAAGAAATAGGCGGAAAAAAAACCAAGAGATACATGTGGCCCTTCAGTTGATCCATCTACTGTTCACTGAAGCCTCATCTGAAATGGTTTCAGTGGAAGGTGGCTTGTTATGCATTGTTATGAAGGGAAAAGGGGAGAAAAGACTATGGTGTGCAAAATTAAACAAGAACTGGACTGAAAATCAGTGGCCACAGGTCTTATGGAGTGATGAATCCAAATTGGAAATTTTTGGCTCAAATCATCATCTGTATAACACGGTCGAGGCTCTGTCATGGTTTGGGGCTGCAGTTCAACTGGGGGTGTTTGCTGCTTGTCAAAAATGAATGAAACCATAAACACAGGATTTTGATCTTTCACGCAAAAACATTTGGCATCTGATTGTTAGTGACTCCATTTTTCAGCATGAAAGTGATGCCAAACTAACTGAATTCGAGAAAAACAGCAATAAAAATTTTTAAAAAACCCCACACACACATGCACGCACGCACGCACGCACGCACACACACTGTGAGTTATGGAATTGATCTCCCCAGAGACCAGACTTTATTCCTGCTCTGACATTACTGAAGCAGTCATCTTAACAGAAAATGGAACAAACCCAGTCAACATCCAAAGAAGAGCATTGAATTTCAATCAAGATACCTGGAGAACTATTCCTGAAGACTACTTAAAGAAATGACGAGAAGGTTATGTATGAAATTTCAGGCTTTGGTGGAAAATAAAGGTGCTCATACTGAATACTGACTTTTAAGTTCATTAGAACTGTTCAAACTCTGTTTTTGCCTTGCCTGTTTGAATAAATCGGTGCACTTATTTTCCATTCTCCTGGCAAAATCTATAGAAATGAGGTGTAGCTAATGACTTTTACATAGTACAGTCGTAGTATCTAGTGAAAACCTTTATTACTTTTGATACACTGTGCTCATTTTGATGGGAATGCTTCTGTACATTTACATATTTTACACACTTTTAAAAGTCTTTGTGTTGTACCAAACTACTTTTACTTTGCATTTGTGGTTTTTGTTGTTTTTATTGAAAGATGATTCTCTCAGTGTCGCTGACATAGGTGAGATTAAAATAGAAAAGCGCTGGATTATGATCCCGCAATCACGAGCTGACCTAAAAGTTCTCATAAACAGACTCAAAAACACCTTCATCCTTGTCTTTTGTCTTTTGTGCTGCCTGTGGAGGTAAAATGAGAGGCAGGTCAACATTTACATGTTTTATTTTGACACCACGTTATTTTCTCTGATATTTTCAGATGTGAAAAGACACTCAAAGTTCACTGACCTTTTTTGGGGGATCCTTTTTCTTGGGTTTGGCTTTGTCTTGGTCCTTCTCTCCGCTGGCAGGTGAGCTGTCCAGTACATCATAAATAGACCTGGGACGAGGCTCTAGACTCTGAAAGAATTGTTCGTGTCAGTGTCCAAATAAATGTTGGAAATGACCACGTGAATGTAAGGAAGTTCAGGTGAAAGACACTGATGAGGAGAGAGGTGCTCACGGCATAGTAAGACGTAGACTGAGCTGCTGTTGCATCCTTGCTATTGTCCTCCTTCTTTGTCTCCCTCTTCTCTTCTTTGCTTTGCTTTTGTTTTTTCTCACCAGCTCCATGTTTCTCTGTCTAAAGATGGAGTTGGATTCATAAAAAAAAAAGAATCACAGGTGTGCAACATACAAACGAGTAAAACACGAGGCTTTCCTCACAGCTGCTCCCTTTCTAGTTTTTTGTCTTGTGTTTGTATTCAGAGTTTATGTGGCTAATTTAATTTTCGTATCCAATGCGCTTGCTGTATAAGAGCTCAAGTCCACTGGAACTACGAAAGAAGCACAGCCACTGATAGGATGAAGGAATTGAGCATGTAGTAAATCAGAGTATTAGGTTTTCTTTGGCTCGAATCAGTGTGTAAATGATTATAATTCAGTAGTTCAGTAACAGCAGTCCCAGTGCAGTTTATGAGGCAATAAAGACATGACAAAACTGGTGGCTTGTGACTATTTCCATTAGTCTGATTTGGGTTTTGTGGTTGAGACTCTAAGATGACACTGCCTGATGTTGGACAGCTGTTTGTTATTTGCAGTATAATTGTTTACACTTATTAAACTTAAGTATAATCAGGATTAAATCATATAATCAGTTTCAGATGAAAATTCCCACTGGGGAATTTGAAATTCCAACTTGTAACTTAATCTGGAGTGCATGCCTTGGGTTGTGTGATAACTCATGCGATTAATAGTGGGTCAGTGACCCTCAGGACCACATCTAATGGGGGCAATCGTCCCACTAGGTGTTAAATACCTGGGACTTTCCACCATTTGTTTGTAGAACTGAGCAAGCCTCTTGGATCAAGTACTTGTCAGTCATTAAACTATTCTTGAAAACTGGATACAGTTAAAACTTCATCAAAACATCTCTCATTAAACTGTGGAGCAACTCTGGTGTGTTGTAACCTGCTGTTTCTTAACTATTGCCTGCTTATCAGCAGGATCAATCTTACCCAATGTCCTCTGAAGACATACACTGAGCCAAGCACACTGAAGATCAACAGCACACCCGTGAAGACGGCCATGATGATGAACCCTGTGATAACTGGTTCCTTGTAGCCTTCATCTGGAAAAACCACAAACACACACAAAAAAAAGTACATTTTAAAAAAATTGTGTCACCCTGTGCTGGACTTCATCACAACTGGATAACATGCAGATCAAATGGCCTTTGGCGTCTGTTCTGGCTAATTTCTCAAGACATACAGGGGTTCCCAAAATGAGATTCCGGGCCATTCAAAGGTCAGAAGATAAATTTCAGGGATAGTAAAACTACTGGAAGGATAAGAGAGAAAAAAATGATTTTTTATTACACAGAATGCTGTTTATTTTTTTTCTCTTCTTTATGAAATAAACAATACTTTTTCATCAGTATGCATGCCCTTTAAGAACCAGTGGAAAATGCAAATTGTATATGATCCCCCTTTGTGGGACTGCAAGCATTTGAAAGCCATGAAAGAGTTCGGGTCTTAGGAGGTTAAAGCTGTGTTACAATAGCTTTCTTTTGAAATTACTGTGTTCATCTGTGACAGGATCACAGATGGACACTGCTTCATTTGAAGAAAGAGGAACATTTAAAAAGAAGGAGTAAGAAGGGAAAGTTCAGAAGTTGCACTCATTGTATGATTACAAAACAGTTATCTTGGTGTCCTGCATGTCTTTAACAGAGAGCCTTTTAAACACATTTACTTTTTAAAAAAAATCTGAAACAAATGCAGTGAATCTGTTTCTTATATACCTCAAGGCAGCTCTTCCTTAGAATACTTTACTGCTGAGTAACTGTGATAAAGATATCTTACAGTTTGAGCTTTCATCTTCATTTTCTTTCTTATGGACTAACCTCTCACTCGAAGAAACCAATCCACCTTCACTGTTTGATACTGGCAAGAGTAAAGTCCTGAAAGGTTCAGATTTTTCAACTCCAGGTGCCAGGAAAATCTTTCCTGTTTGGCATCCACTGTAGGGTTGGTACAATTGTAGATTGTTTTATTTTCTGGATCGAAGCATGTCAAGTAGCCGTCTTCAGTTTGGTTTACTGCTTTCGTCAAATTGCATGTAATGTTGAGATTTTCACCTCTGAAGGCCACAAAGACTTCGTGCTCCAGGCTGATACCTGTGAAAAGACATGTTAGAGGTTCACATTAGAGCTGAAATGACTCAGCGCTGGACCCAAAATAAATCTGCTGCAGTTGATTTATTCTCCTCACTCCTTTGTGGTATTTCTAGACTACAGGGTTAGTCGCGCACATAAGCAACAGAAAACACTCATCCCAGTCAAATAAACATCAGTCACAACAGAAATGTGGTGGCTCACTTGGTGAATCCATTGCTGAACACATAGTGAGAAGGAAAAATGCAGGTATCCATGTCAACTTGAAGAAAAGGGTCCAAAACTGTTGAGATTCCATGGTGCGATTGGGTGGTTTGATAAAGGTGTCTGTATTCTTTTTCGATGACAATGTTTTGTGACTCTATAGACTGTTGAAGTTCCTCTTTCCACCAAAAAGCACTTCCCCAAAATGTTTGATGGACACTGAAAAACTGAGCGCTCTAAAGGGAACAACCAAAAACAGCATTTTTCTTTTTAGCCCATGACATGGCAGACAATATTAAAGTCTAAAAACACTAAAGGTTAAAGACACTTCCACAGACAACTCTAAAAGGCTTTGTTTTGTCCAAAGAAAGACTTCTTCTGGTTGCAGTTTGCTGTTACGTCAGCGTCTGGATGGGAAGCAAAGTGCAGTTTTGGCTTTCATCCACAGTGAGACAGTGTTGGCGAAGTAACAGAGTGAGCCACGAGTGCGCACCTCGTCATGTGGTTTTCAGACGACAGCAGAAAGAGAAGACTCGAGCAGGGAGCGGAAATAAGAGCACGTGTGTGTGTGTGTGTGTGTGTGTGTGTGTGTGTGCATGGCTGGAATTTAGCTGAAGGTGACAAATTGCCTTTTGTTAATGTGAACCAGCTGTCGCGGGTAGTGTGACTTCTTCACCGCAGTAACTCTTTGCTGATTCGCTCTCTGAAGCTGCCAGTGGAGATGTGCAGAGGTTAAAGTGTGGCAGTTATTGTTATTTAACTCCATTTGTCTTTTTTGTCCCTACGCCCTCTTCCCTCTCTCCGCCTGTCCACCTGACTTTTTCAGCGTTTCCTTTCTGGAGAGATTACCGGCCAACTCTGACCTCACCTCAGCCCACAGCATGAAAACAGACATAGAGAGGGGGAATAACATCTGGATGCCAGTCACTGAAGAATAACTCATTCCATTTCATACCCACTATAATGCGCTTCTTATCTCTCCTCCTTCCTGGGGACTGAAGTATACAATAAAAACACAGATAGACTAGCGATCAGGTTTACAGGAGCACAGCACAGAAGGGCACTTAACCTAAGAGGTCCTTTTTAATCTGACATGCAAACAAGTGCCTCACTGAAGTTTTGAACCAGATGAACTGGAGTCACTGTGTTGTCTTTTTAACTTGAATCGGTGCACAGAGAAATGAGGTTATGTGCCTTAAAATATACTGGATTGGACTCCTAACATCCCCTGAGATTAAAAGTTTCCAGTGCTGAAACAAAGGTTTTAGTGAACCATTAGGCTTCGCTGAGGAACTTTACTTAACTGGCGTTTCCCTTTTGACGTAGATTAGCCATCTACTCTGTAATATTATATAAGGAAGATGTTCAAGTTTAGATTTACTGCAACGACTATTGTCTTTTGTAGAGGCAATTTCAGTAAAGAGAACTTGATGTCATGTTCAAGAAACCAAGTTGAGGTGATTTGCACTTTGTGAACTGGTGCATTATCCTACTGGAAGCAGACATCAGAAGCTGGGCACACTGTGGTCATAAAGACATGGACATGATAAGCAACAACACTCAGGTAGGCTGTGGTAGCCACCACTCAGATAAATGTTCTTCATACCATGACAACACCACCGGTGTGAAATGCTTACACAAGGATCCATGCTTTCATGTTGTTTCCACCAAATTCTGCCCCTACTGTCTGAATGCTGCGGCAGAAATCAACATGGAGTTTCTGAAATATGAAATAAAGTTATTTAAATCGCTTTTCTTCCCCATTCCAATGCTCAGTGTGAACTTCAGCAGGCTGTTTTGATCATGTCTATATACCTTAATGTACTGATTTTTCAGTCATGTGACTGGCTTATTTAATATTTGCATTAATAAGCTCTTAATCAGGTATACCTGATGCAGTGGATGGTGATTATATGTATTGTATATTGTAATATTGTTATTGATAACTTCATGTTATATCATGCTGTATAAAATCGCAGGTGGTGAAAGTGGAGCTAATTTTATACATTTTATATTCTGGTGGGTGGTTAAACAACAATTATAAGTCCTTATTTATTTTTTAATTTTAAATCACCAATGTTGAAACTTTATCTCAAAGCTTTAAAGGAAAATTATTTAAGATAAACGTATTTGAGTGTATTTTATGCTTATACTTTATGCTCGCTTTAAATGGATTTATTTATGCTTTACATTACATGTTACAGCACTTGAAAACTTTCCTGCACTTTGATTACATAGTGGAGGTCAAAATGACTTCAGTTAAACTTACTGCTACATTTTCCACAATTATTTTTCGTTTGTCTTTTTAGCATGCAGATAAGAGCTTCTATTTCTTCACAATATACATATTTTTATTATTATGACTGTAAGAGGATTTTAGAGAAGCTGGAGGATGAACAGCATCAAACAAATCACAGAGAAAATATTCTTTAACATATTACATTATTTACATATTGTTTACATATTGTTAGTTGGTTTAACCCCTAAAAAGGCATTATATTTTGTATATTTGTTCTTAATTTACAGAGTAAGTGGGTCTCCAATACAGTGTAGAGTAAATGTAAAGGTTTTCTATTAAAGTTTAATATAAAAGTAAAAGATGTTTCTCTTGTTTCTCTGTTTCTGGCATAAATACTAGCAGCAGTTGATTCTTATAGTTGAATATCGCTGTATGGAGGGCAGAAGGTGCTAAACGGTCAGATAAAAAGGATTTGTAACATTTTTAAGGAGACCATGGTGCAGAAATGTGATCCTCCAGCAGAGTGAGATTACAGTCTCAAATATACATATACCTGTCTGTTCCACGCTGAAGATGAGACAGAAGGAGTAGGGGGTAAATCACATCTCAGAGAAGAGGATGTGCCTCACATCTGGCAGCAGCTGGATTGCAGAATTTGTCTGCATGTGATGTGCATGAGAGGGAGAGAGAGAGTCGGAGGTGGGCGTGTGTTGGGGTGTAAAAGCTAGCACAGCTCCCAAACCCTAAACTTATTTTAAAAAGAGCTCTGTACCGGACCTGCCGCACACTCTTCTCTTAATTATCCCAAAGCTGGGAGACGAGGGTGGAGAGAGCGTCTGAGAAAACAGGAGAGAGAGGAGAAGAAGTACGTAGAGGGACTGTGGGAGCGACAGGGTGGAGAGGCGAGAGGAGCAGAGACATCTGGTATTCAAACCGCATGGGAGAGGGAGAAGGACTTCCTGCTGAGTCTTAAAAGCATCATCATCATTTCAAGTCGTGAGTATCGGCTCATTTGCTCATTTTTCCGAAACAGCTCCCAGCTTGTGATACTTCTGCCGCTGCGGCATTAGTTTGCAAAGTTGAAAAGTGTTTTTGTTCCAGCACAGCCACAAACCATAATCATAACAGGTGACGGCGTGCTGGTTTGCTTGGTGCTGTTGTGCGGTTAATTTTCACTCCTCCTTTGATCAGCCTCCAAATTCAGACCTCCTGAGAACATTTACAATACCTCAGCAGTGAGTCATCGGCTTATTATTGTCCAGTATGATTCACGGATCTGTCATATGGATGCAGCGCTGATGTTTTGCTTTTCCCTTTGCTTGGTTGGTTTTCTGGGTCGCTTGTCTTTAGCCTTTCTCTTTTCTTCCCCATTAAAACTGGACCCTAAAAATCAAAAACTTGCCTTCCTTTTCTTTTTCCTAACTGAACTGCTGCTGCTCTCTCCACACACACACAGACAGGTCCAACTGGAAAAAGCCTGTTTTCTTCATCCCTTCAGTTCGACAGGGAACAAGACTTTTTTGGTTCACATCCTGCCCCCTTATCAAGTAGCTGTGTTGTCATCAATGGGGTTTTATTGGAGGCAAAGCAGAGACGTACAAGTGTTTTTACATGTCTTCTTTTTCCCTCTGTGGATCCTGGATCTGCCACAATGACTGGTAGTATTTCATGAGTCTCCAGCTTTCTAACACCATCAGTGATCTTTTTAACCATTTACCCAGTTATGAAAAATAAGGTGCTGTTGGACTCACTGGATCGAGCTGTGGTCGAAACATCCATAATTTGATTTTATGAAAAAGGCTGGAGATAAAGCAGCCACAGAAGAAGTGAAGTCATATTGCATTTATGCTTTGAGCTATCGGTCATACTCACAAACACGTACAGGAGGCCCGACCCTCAGGAAGCACAGTTATTTATTTTTGTATTTTTGGTAATAAAGTACCAGGTTCTAAGGCCTTTTGGTAAACTCTATACCAGGGATGTAAATCATGAGGCCCAGGGGCCAAAATTGGCCTGGGAAAGACTGCAAGCTGATCCACTGGAAAGCTTTGGAAAATATGAAGGAAGGCATTATTTTGGACTTTGTATTTTAGGTTTTACAGCTTTTCCTACTGATAAAGGCCTTCCCCACCACCATTCATTCTGTAATAAAGGAATGAAGTAATAGATAAACAATCAAATGACAGAATTGTTCCTGTTTTTTCACTATTGCCTATAGTAATTTATTTATTTATTCATTTATTTGTCTATTTATTTATTATTTGTTTTTTCATTAGTATGCCTCCAAAGTAAAATAAATAAATACATTTTAAAAAATAATTTCATTTACTTTTTGCTTCAAAATTATAAGACAGTTACAGAATAATTACAATAAGCTAACTTTTTCATAGTTTTACACATTTATTTCTTACAGTTTAAGTAAAAGATGTCTTTTATTTACTACGACTGTAACAGTTATTACTGCCACATGTGTGCCATTTGTCCCAAAGACTGTATATAAAAGATGCACATAGCCACTGCAAAGTCACCCAGTAGCTGGTGAAGTCCCATTATAAAGCCTTAAGCTGAGCATTGTACTGTTTTTACTGTTTTCAAACAGGACGGATCATTTTACAGAGAAGCTGAGAAGGTGAACTGGGACATAATTTACCAAAAATAGTTTACATTATGGTTAGTAAGGGCAGTTTTTAAATAAGCGGGAGTAGTCTGTTTATTTTCTCAAAGATTTCTTTACAAAACCATGTTTTCCAACCAGAGGGGGCGCCTCCTGCTGGCCATTAGAAAGAAGTGATGTTTAAGACACTTTTGTTTTACTTTTTATACTCAGAAGCTACGTCTATCTTTATACTGTCGAAAAATTCTCGTTGATCACGTTTCCATTTGTTAAGCAGTGATTAGTCTTAGCACGTGCAGATTCCAAGAAATTGTCCCAATTGAGGCAATAAAGTAAAATACAATAAAACAAAAAAGTAGCAAAGTTGCACATCACACTGGCAAAACACACACACACAAAAAATGCTCCCCTAATCACTAATTAGTGGCACATGAAGTTGCTTTGATTTCCGCACATCTTTGTCAGTGATGTAAACACATTTTTTTCTGCTTTAAAAACAAGGGGAAAAAAAGGTTGGTTTGAAACTTAATTTTGACACAGGCACGTTTGTTCTCTTCTTCTTCATCTTTTAAAAGGGGGAGCGTGTATCTGCTCGACATGGGCCCTCACTCTCTGTTGATGGCGCTGATGGTGGTTGCCACAGCAACTGGGGCCTATGCAGCCGAAGAGGAGAATGAAGTGGATTACGGGTACTGGAACTACAGAGAGGGAGGTATAAATCACAAGCCTGTGTTTGATCTCTTCTGTTTGGAGATACAGAGCCTGTAAATTACTGCGCGTTTGAAGCCGTGAGCAATGGCAGCTGAATGAAACGCAGCAATCCGAGACACTTCAGAGAAACAGTTCTTGAACAATTAAAGCACACGCTTTTTTCATTTTCATGATTCATACAGGATGTTTTGTTGTTCCGTAAATTGAAGCCTGATGGTGTCACGCTTCGCTTTCAGCTGAGAGCGTGAATGTGGCCTCAGTGCGGAGTGTGACCAGAGTTTTAGACGCCTGGGGAAAACGCATCTTCAGTGAGATCAAAACTCTGCTGCACTCACAGCCCAGCACTCTGCTGCCTGACTACTCCAGGTGGGCCTAACCTTTATCACCCATCATCATGATGTCTAATCAGCCTGAGGTTTGTTTACTCAGTTTCTCAGGATTAGACAAAAGAGTCACTTTTGTTTGATTAGATGACTACTGTTTAACAGTATCTGCTTTTGAGGCAAATGTTTATTTCTTTGGCATCCTTTGTTTGCAAGAAGAGTTCACTCTGTATTTTTTTAAATTTCTATTGAAGCCTGTTTTAATCAGCCTGGGAGATTTCATATTTTATTATGACCGTGTGCACCTATTTCCCATTACTGCTGCCTTAGATATTTGGCCACTTTGTTGGGTACACCAGTGCCCTGCTTGTTGAGTGCTTGTTAGTGCAAATATCTAATCAGACAATCACACAGAGGAAAGTCAGTGCATTTAGGGATGTAGACGTGATAGAGCTGGCCTGATAAAGTTCAAATCAAGCATCAAAATGAGGAAGAAAGGTGATTTAAGTGACTTTGAAAGCACAGTTATTGATGCCAAATGGCTGGTCTGATGGTTTCAGAAACTGCTGATCTACTGGGATTTTCCCCACACAGCCATCTCCAGGGTTTACAGAGAATGGTCCAAAAAAGAACAAATATCCAGTGAGCAGCATTTCTCTGGATGGAAATGTCCTGTTGATGCCAGAGATCAGAGGAGAATGGCCAGACTGCTTTGAGCTGATAGGAATGCAACAGCGGCTCAAATAACCACTCATTACAACCAAAGTCTATGCAGAAGAGCATCTTTTGAACTCAGCAGAAAACCATATCTGTCAGCTAAGAAGTTGAGGTAAAAACTGAGGCTAAAATTTGCATTGCCTGAGTCTCAATTTCTGCTGTGACATTTCAATGGCAGGATCATGACAGCATGAAAGCCTGAATCCATCCTACCTTGTATCAATGGTTTGGGGCTGTAGCTGCTGGTGGTCTAATTGTGTAACAGGTATTTGGCACACTTTCCAGCACCATGTTGAGTCTGTGCCATTAAGAACTGAGGTGCAACCAGGCAATAGCAAGGTATGCCCAGAAATTTTCCACGAGTGCGTTGTGTATATACCTATTTATACACACCATTTTATGAATTGCATTACTTAAATTAAACTTTAGCTGAACTGAAAAAAGAGCAAGTTTTTATTCTAAAGTGAGACATGAATCAACTGCCCCAAATGTATTTTGGGAGTATCAAAGGTCACGAGAGAGTAAACCAATCCAATTTCAAGATGAACAAGAGCATTTCTTGCTCTCACCTCAGCCTGTCTTTGCCTTGTTGTCTCCTGTTAACCACACAGAATGCTTTGGTTCAAGTCTCTGACTTTATCCAAAGTCATAATTAATTTCATACAGTGCTCTATATGGGTGAGCGGTCCTCTGAAGTTAACCCTCCTCTGTTCCTCCTGCAGGGTGCGCCCTCTGTCCGAGTCTGTCAACGACCTCTTCAGGGAAGTCTCTCTGCTGCACCGACGCATCACCGAGCTCTCTCATCGCCTAGCAACGCTGGAACCATTTCTCCGTCGCTACGGCTACCAGGGGGAGGATGGGGAGGATGAGGAGGATGAGGCGGGAGGCAGGCCGGCTCACAGCCTGAAAGGAGAGGTGGCGAGCCTGGCCCGGTACACCCCGAGGACCGCAGTGAGCGTGAGCCCGCCCAGAGGGAGCAGAGTGGTGAGGAGGAGGCGGGTGAGAGTCCTGAAGAATGGGGGAGTGAAGCTGGTCAAGAGTGACACATAGATGGATGGACAGAGTTCGGGAGGTGCGACGGAAAGAGGGAAAAAGTTTGTGGCTTTGTTGGGTTTACCGAAACGAATTATAAAGTATGAAATTCCTTTATAAACTGTATAAAGTTTCTACATATGCAATATAACCTCTGATTTTTATTAGTGGGAGACTAAAATTCTTTAATAAAATGTTTTACTATCACCATTTCATTGCGGGTTTTGCCTCATTAGTTCCACTTCTGACTCTCTCTTCTTTTGTTTCATGGATCACCTCAACTTGGGAGACAACCTTACACAAACCTAATTGCTGTCCCAGAAGCTCTCGGCTACTTTACCCGCTCTGTATCTAATCCGTGTAGATGGATTAGATACAGAAATAATGTGACGGGATAATCCAAAAAAGCTGTCCGCTATCAAGGACTGTTGAGAACTAAAGAAACTGATCCCTAAACAAAACCAAATATATCAGCCAACAACTCTGCACTGAATTATCTTCTTGTTGTTAGTGGCTGTTCTATGTTTATTTATGGTTCACTTTCAAAGGGCTATTTATACATAGGTTAGGAATCATGCCTAACGAGTGGCACAACGTCTAGAAATAAAATATCCATTACATCACTTTTCAACCACGTGATTCCTTCTTTTTTTATTATTAAAGAGCATTCCAACCCCCCCAAACGAAGCAATACTCCCACACCACCTTCTTATTGGATTGAATATAATATATTACAGTACGCAAAATGCAAGGATGGTGTGCGGGTAAAAAAAAAAAGAAAAGAAAGAAAGACTTGTTTCATTAGAGCAGTGATTGTCAAACCTTTCTCTGGCATGCCCCCCACGTAAGAAAGCCGAAAGAAGTTCATACCCCACATTTTTTCTAAGTCTCTCGCACTTTAAAAAGAGGGTCCCTATTTGATTTTGCTGAAATAAAGGTGCTTATAAGCAACACAGCGATAGTCTATGCAGACAGCACTCAAAGTCCTTGAAGTTCACAGTGGGGTGTAGCATCTAAAGGATACGGACACATTATTTTTCCCACATATCTGTAACTAGGCATGGACAAATTATGGGAGAGCGAGGAGTTCTTCTGTGAGAAAGAACAAGCAGAATAATTACATAATGATTTTATGTAAGAAATCGAACAGAAGCATGAAAATCGTCGGGGTTTCCATCTTTCTTCTAGACCAGAGTAACTCACCGTGAGTCCTGCGTGCAGAGGACATGTTAAAAAGGGAGGTTTTTAGATAATTTAGCAAACTTTTTTTTTTTTAATGCCCAAAACAGGAAAAAATACACCCTTAAAATATGGCTCATGTATAGTCGACAGCGCAACTCAC
>VUQG01019509.1:19316-35388 GCA_015106755.1 Etia nguti | reverse complement strand
TTCTCTTCTCTTCTCTTCTCTTCTCTTCTCTTCTCTTCTCTTCTCTTCTCTTCTCTTCTCTTCTCTTCTCTTCTCTTCTCTTCTCTTCTCTTCTCTTCTCTTGCTCTATCAGACCCTTGCCCCAGGTATGTTTTTGCTGAGTGACATTCACTGGTGGCACATTTAAAGCAGGTTAATATTGATCTGGGCTGAGAAGGTGATGGGTTAAATCGATTATATATGTGACAGCCCTATTTCCTAAACTTGTAAAGCTTACTAAAGAATACCTCTGGTAAAACAGAAATAAACAAGATGAAAATGCACAATTTTGCATTAGTATCAAAAATCTGTGCATTCAGTAGTGATGTGAGAGACTTCTTGAGATGGCAGAGGTACTAAATGGCAGCTCTGAAATGCATGAACTAAATCACAGTCTTCCTTTATCAGAATGAAATGTCTAACTTTGATAATCCACAGTTGGAAACGTCAAAGGAAGATTTGATTGAGATGTTATATTCAGCACTTTATCTGGGTGGGTACTGTGATGCAGAAAGGAAAAAAAGACTGATGATTCAAAACCAGTCAAAAGGAGATTTAAATCATCCTTTGGAAAGAGTCTTAACAGTGACAATATGCCAGGCCATGTTTAATCATGACAGATCTTTAGAAACTGCGTGGGCGTGTGGGAGGGTGGGTGAGTGCAGACAGAGAGACAGACTGGAAGACAACGTGCACTCATTTCATATATTGTATCATTTTGGCATTTTAGCAGTTTTGTGTTGTATGTATAAAAAAACGCGGCACTATTCTTTTTTTGGGAAAAGCGACAACAGTCATAAAATGTGAAAGGCCAATAAGCAGCCTTTGTGAGCTTTTAAGGAGGTCTGACCTGGGTATTTTTCAAATCACCATGGAACATCTAACAGAGCTTTTAGTAAAACAGGTGCATTTTTAGAGAAGGCATTCATCTATTTGAAAATTACCACTGTGTTTCTGCTGCTCCATCAAAACATGCTGTCATGTTGTCTCAAATGCAGGTAAAATAAGAATACCCTGACAAATAAAACAAAAAAGCCCACTTTACAATAGGGTTTTTATGTATTTTTGTCAAATATATCATCTTTGGATACTTACATTTTTTTCTCTATAGGATGAACAAAAATGTAAAATAGAATCTGAATTTAGGGCTTCTGTCCTGAGCTCTTCACACCAGTCATGAAACTTTTTTTTTTTTTTTACAATTAATTCTCTTAGATGACATTTCTTTTGAGAACATAGTGGAGAAGAACATAGTAGAATGAATGAAAAGCCAGGATTTTATAAGATGTCTCTGATAACACTATCAAGAAACCTTGACTCCAATAAAAAAAGACTATGAGCTTTAGAAATCGAATTTAATCCTTTTCACAGCAGCTATTTCTCAGGATAAGCAGCTCCAAGCCAGTTTCTAGATGTGTAACAAAGATAAGTACAATATAATTGCAATTACCAGTCAAGAAAAATCATAAAAAGTTGTCTGGAAAACTCATGTCTTTAACTTTTATATATTTATATAATCAAAATGTTAGAATGATATAGACAAAAAGACTTATTGAGTAAATTTCTGCATACTTTGTCCTTTATAAATGCCAGAGTTACTAACAGAAAGAGTTGACAAGGAAGAGGTTTCTGTCCCTTAGTCGAAATAGAAGTCCATGTCTTGAAAGACAAGCAAAACATCAGGCTTACTACCACCTTCTACTTCTTAACATATAATGTGAAAAAAAGTATTCTTTCATTTAAAAAAATGTTGCATAAAAGAATTCAAACTACTAACAGTTGTTTGGATCTTAACTGTGTTTTCTGTAAACCTCTGTGTCTCCTTCACCACAGTTGCAGGGAAGTATCCAATGATGCCCATCTGGTCCACATACCGCTCACTGTAAATCTGCCAGCAAAAATAATATAACTCCAGCAAATTAGTATGCACCACACTCTATATGTATTATGCATAACCTTTCTTACAAAACTTGACATAATGAAAAGCCTGCTCGTTTCAGATACAGTGGACTCTGATATGAAACCAAATGTCTTTTCTTGTCAGAAAAGCCAGGAAGTTTGTGTTTGTTTACCATAGCTGTTGTACATCTTCTCTGTCTTTCATAATTCAAGTGTACAGTGCCATTAAATAAAGTGTATAAAATCTGCACATACGCTTCCAGACCAGACGACTCCAGCGCCCTCTGCTGCAATGAGTTTGGAGTACACATAAACCACCTGACCCTTCCTGAGGTTGAGGAATCGGCAGTCAGGAGATATGAAGTCATCCAAGACTGTGGCCATGGAGAGAACATCTAATACAGCACAGGAAAAAAAACAAGAAGAATGTGAAACATAAGCATCCACTGTTGATTTTGAAACGGGCTGCATCCTGCACACTCTACTATGCTTCTTTTTTAATGCTCAGACTTACATGAGCACTCTGCATCTCCACAAATCTTCTGGTCTGCTAGTTTATCCATGAGGACAGCCCTCGTGGTCTGGTGTAGCAGTCCCACACACAACAGAATCACCAGTGGATAACCCATCCTCGCCAAAAGACCAAGAACAAGCGACTGTTGTGAGTGTGTGTACGTCCGGATGTGAATGCAGATGTTTGATGGAACTTAAGACTATAAAAATCACAAACACTTCTCTCAGCCAGGACAGAATGGGCTGAGCCCCTTCATCACGCATCGACTAACCAATCAGTGTCGAGTTTCAGAAATTCCAAACTCTGTAAGTATTCATTTCCATCAGGGGAGTTGGCTGACTTTTCTCAATTCTCAGCCTCTTTGCAGAAAGAAAGTTTGCTGTAAACTGTAAGTGTTGCACTCTTTAAAAAAACAAATTCATATGCAGTAAAGGCCTTTAAATGCTATATTTCTTTACAGTCAACCAGCTTTAAGATCTATCAAATCGATTTAACCATAAACCATCTTCAATAAATATGCAAATAAAGTACTGTTCAAAAGTCTTATGCTACCACTCATCCCTTTAAATTTTGCCTTCAAGGAGCCAGACTTTGTTGTAATTTTTTTTAAGTGGTCTTGAGGAGCAGTTCTTTAGTTTTTTTCGTAGGTCTTTCAAAGTTTTTCTTTGAACATTTGCTGCTGCCTCATTTTCAGTCCAGTTGTTGCACCTCACTACTTTCACTGACCTATGAATCACTGAAGCAAAACATTTTTACTTAACTCATAGAATGAACCAGTGTTGAGTCTACACATAACAGACAACTTAGCAAAGAATCTATTTTAAATTGTATCTTTAGTAGGAACCTGTTGCCAAAACACATCTATTGTTCTCATGTCTTTAACTGAATTCCAGAATAATGCAAGATAACATAGTTTGACAGGTATAAAATAGTATTTTTGCACCAATAAGGCAATTCCTAAGGCGCTATTAGCTAAAATCTTGCTGTATCTCAGCAAAGTGTGCAGTGTGTCCATTAAAACATTTGAGGAAATTGGACAAGTGGGGGACAAAACAAGAAGCAGCCTACAAACCTGTCTATAGCAGATGAACAGTATCTGAAATTCATGCTCTTAAGAAACAGAAAAAGATCCAGCAGAGACTTGACATGGGACCTGAGATGTGTATCCGGGCCTTTAGTTTATCCATCTACTATTCACTGAAGCCTAATCATCAGTTATCTCAGTGGAAGTGTGGCTGTTTAAAAGGGAAGCATGCTTACATCGTCAATATGTAGGAGGGAGGTCAGGTTAGACATACAACAGTGAATGCCTACAGCCATCTGTGAAACACAGCAGCGGTTCTGTTAGTGTTAGTGTCTTCTTAAAATTGTTGTAGTTGTGATTGTAGAAAAGTACCATCAGATCCACCATGCAATGCCATTTCTGAAGTGTCTGATTTGCAATCGTTTAATTTTGGCAAAGATCCAAAACACACTGAAAATGCCTGGATAAAAAAACCACACATATACACACACTCGCACACTATCAGTCATGGATTGGCCTCCCCAGAGCCTAGACTATAACATTACTGAAGCAGTGTGGGATCATTTTGATAATGAAGAGAATGAAAGGCAGCCAACATCCAAAAGAAGAGCTTATAACGTCCTGGGGAACTATTCCTGAAGACCACTTAAAGAAACTGCAAGAAACCTTGCTAAGACAGAGTTCATCTTGTGCTGAAGAATAAAGCGGCCATACAAATATTGACTTTCAAGCTCGTTAGACTTGCAAAGTTTGTTTTTTACCTTGTAAACTCTGTTTGCATTTATGTTTGCACATATTTCAATAAAAGGCTGCACCTAGTTCCCATTTTCCTAGCAAAATATAAAGAAACAAAGGGTGACAAGACTTTTGCACAGCATTGTGATTCATATCGAGTTTGTAAAGTGTTTAGCTTACACATCATTTCCTTTGGGTGTCGCTAAAGCGGCTGCAAAAAATATATCAAAAAAGTTACAAAATATTGTGTAAAATTCGGTCTTTCCATGAACTGTCTGTGAAACAGCTTACAGCCAGACTTGAATTGAAAAGCCTTGCGTATATGACGTGATGTGTAAAGAAATGAATCCCTTAATCTTAGCAGTACAAGAATGACAGAATCACCAATTTAAGATGTAAGTACCTAAAGTAATTACAACGTTGAAGGTAAATGTGCTTGACGGTCATCAGGTGGTTCTGGTTGAAATATAGTTTTATTGCAAATATAATAAAGCCCAATCAAGTTGAAATTTTTAAATACTAATCTATTTGAAAAGTTCAATGTTGTCCTTCAACCCACTGTGTTCTCGGGATTCCGAGGATTTTAGATATAAGAGCTGTATTTTCAACACATCTTGTCTAACTTATGGTCAAGAAATCACACCATTTTACAATTCCCTCAGTTTTTTTTTCGCCGTTTGTTCGGTATCAATTCAATAAACCACTGTCAGTTTACCTGACTAGATAGTAATTGTTAGTAATTATAACGTCGGTGTTGCAAAGTAGATTTTATTTCTTAGCAGCTGAAATAATGAAGCTGAATCTTCACAGAAATGCCATACTGATACAAAACTTGAGGTAATAAAGCCTCAAGGGCGCTGGCATGTAGGTCACATTCCTTATAACTAAACTGGTGACATATTTTAGATGTCATCAACTTTGTAAACAAGCTGGACATGTACGTACTTAAGTCCTACATCTGATGCAAACCACTGAAACCGAGTATGTGTACATCTAGATGTAGGCGGGTGGAGTTTAAACTTACATGCAATATGAGTAGATAGGAAAACAAAATGAACCTCTCCCTCGCGCCACGCAGTTATGTAAAACAAACGCACCATTGGCATTTGGCTGTGACGCAAGCATACTGTAAACTCAAAGCCATAGTCTCGGCCGGTGCTGTTATTGTTTAGTTGGCGGAGTTTGGGGGGAGGGTAGTGCTTTATTTTTTATTTTGGGGGCTGCACACTGCCATTATCGGGATAATTACAAGCACCCCAATGCCTGGACCGAGGTATATATTATTTATATAGCATCAGAATCTGTCTAAGTAGTTGTAAGCTAACAAGTTAGGTCCCAAAGTAGCCGATGGATGCGCGGGTATCAGAGTTATTTGGCTCAGGAAACGGACACGGCTCTGGATCTGGTGGTGTGTCCAGCGGAAAGCCTGGGAATGGCTATGGGGTAGCCCCCAAAAAAGCCTCTGCAAAGAACAAGAAAGCAAAAGCTCGATTATCCCGTAACTTCAAACCAAGCAATAACACCCCGTATCTACCTCCGGAGGTAAGGCTAAAAATACGCGCACAATTAGCTCAGTCGAGCTAATAATATTTCTGGTGCAGTGGAAAGCCTATCACTAAGAGTAAGCAAAAAGATTTTTGTATGTTGTAACGCTACTCATAGGTTTGTCATTGTATTTCCTGTTTCGAGGGTTAGCTTCCCCACTATTGACTTGTCTTTGAACCTGCAGTGACACGTAGCTAGTCGGTACAAGGAAAATGAATGGTACCATTTCAAGCGTAGAGGTTTTCCGTTTTCTGTTGGCTTACAACTTTCTATTTACAGTAGTTTTGCAGAAATAAGCCTAACGTGTGTTAATGGAAAGTCACACGATTAAATATTGCAAGTATTTTGCTAGCTAGCAAAAGAGGAACAGCTGTGTTTGTAAATAGGGGGCGGGTGCATAGCCCAGCCGGCCGACCTCAAGATAGTGATACTGTGAGTGTCTGACATTCACTCAGCCAAGGACTGTGTTACTACACAATACTTAAACTTTATTATTATTATTATTATTTTTTTACATGTATTTATTTATTTATTTTACAGTGGTCTCTGTGTGTTGTCATTACCCACCAGCTGTGTTTTTTTTTAACCGTGACACTTAATCTTAAACTGTACTTTAACCCTTCATGATCATAAACTGTCCAGTATAAAATTGCTGTCAGCTGATCCCTGAATATAACTAGGTCATAAGTGATTATATGAAAGATATTTGACCTTATTTTTGTGACTTGGTTTACCTTAAATGTATTTATTTTGACTTATAAGCATGTGTATATAATGTCTAATAGCATATTAAGTAGCTGTGTAAGGCTAAGCAAGCGGTTAGCCTGTTTGTATAGCTCTCAGTGACTGCCTATTCATAGAGAACACTGACTGCACATTCAGTCAAACTGCTTTTCTTTTTCTCTTTAAACAAATCAATAGTCTGTTGTCTTCTCTACAGTTTTACAGCTGTTGTTTCTTTTCTGTCTCTCTTTGTTTTACTCCCTGTCTCTTAGGCCGAAGAGGGAAATATAGAGTACAAGGTAAGCAAATTAGCTGTGATGCAAAGGCTTTGTTTTGTTCAGAGAGCAAAAATGCTTCACATAACACCATAAAACTGATTCATATGTGGGTCACTTCATGTGATGTGGATGTTATTGGTAATTTATCAGTATGCAGTATGTGTGAATATATAGGGGCAGTCTTTCCATTGAAATATAACACCGCTGTGGATTAACTAGAGATTTTTATTATCTGGACAGCTGCTTCTTGTCAATATAGAGCTTTTTTTTATTGCCTCAGTCCTGCAGTAATCATTTGTTTATGTCCAAAATAGGTTTGTGTTGAGTACTAATTTCTAATTTCTTTTCTTTGAATAGCTCAAGCTGGTGAACCCCACACAATACCGCTTTGAGCACCTAGCAACACAAATGAAATGGCGACTGCAGGAGGGCCGAGGCGAAGCTGTCTATCAAATAGGTGTCGAGGACAATGGCATGCTGGTGGGACTATCAGAGGAGGAAATGAGGGCTTCACTAAAAACGCTCCATCGGCTTGCAGAGAAGTAAGTCCAGTATTTTTATTCGATTTACTGACTGATAGTTATTTTGCTGTTGCAGTTTACCTCATCTACCAAAACACAAAGAACTGTACTTATGTTTGTTTTTCCTGACAGAGTTGGAGCGGACATCACAATTTTAAGAGAGCGAGAGGTGGACTATGACTCTGATGTGCCTCGTAAGATTGCTGAAGTTCTCATTCGCAAAGTGCCAGATGACCAGCAGGTTAGTGTGGCTACCTGCACATGGATATCTCTGCATGTTTAAATTCTCAGGCATTTTTAAGTCATTTTGGTGTTGTCTTTTTCCCCTTAGTTCTTAGACCTACGGGTAGCTGTACTGGGCAATGTGGACTCGGGCAAGTCCACTCTTTTGGGTGTTTTGACACAAGGTGAGCTGGACAATGGACGGGGAAGAGCGAGGCTCAACCTTTTCAGACATCTACATGAGATTCAGACTGGACGCACTTCGAGCATTAGCTTTGAGATTCTTGGCTTTAACAGCAAAGGAGAGGTGAGAAAACATCCTTTACCAAATAATATATATTACACCCTATTTATGTACTCTTACATCAGTTGTGATAAGTAGCAAAAAGTAAATAAATCCATTATATCATAATTTTTACAATTTTGGATGTTTTACTACAGATTCCTATTCTGATATATATTGAACTACTCCATCTGCATGAGTAACTGATAGCTAATTTTTTGCGTTTTTTCTTTTTTTGCTTTCTTTTTTTTAGGTTGTGAATTACAGCGAGTCTCGGACAGCAGAGGAGATTTGTGAGAGTGCCTCTAAAATGATCACATTCATTGATCTGGCGGGTCACCACAAGTACCTGAAAACCACCATCTTTGGCCTCACCAGTTACTGTCCAGATTTTGCAATGCTTGTGGTCAGTGCAAATACTGGAATTGGTGAGTATTAAGTGAACTATTTCATTTTCTCCAAGTTCTATTCAAATGTAACCATTGTTGTGCAAGATAGTAATGCAGTTTGCTGTTCTGGGTGAGAGAGAGCCCATGTTTGTGTACACCATACCCCCACACTGTAGTGCACAGTTATGGGTTGGCACTTTGCTGATATGTGATAGCTGAGGTTATGTAATAAACCAACCCTCATCTTTGCTTGGCAGTGTAAGTCCCAAAATATCTCAGATATCATAATTTCAGGGCAGAGTGCTTTGACCCACTGGGGGTAGTACTGCGCTCTTGCAAAGCTAGTGTGTATTTCAGCATTGCACTTGACAGTCACAAGAGGTTTTCTCAAATCTTGCAAGCATTTGGCCTTTTCAGTGGGGTTAAGGCTCGACATGTGTTGTTACCATATAACCAAAGATAAGAAGAGAATTCAAATAGGCTGATCAAGTGCTACACTCTTCCAAAGGCAAAAGAAACATGCGGATTTGCATATATATGATGCAAATCGGATTCACACAGTCCAGCTTTACCCAAGTTCTTCCTGTATTTTTATTCTTCTGTAAAAATGAAATCACTAAGCCTTACTCCAGCATTGTGTTTCACATCTTGTTCTATTTATAGGCAATGTGTTATTTGTGCTCAACCCTGACATTTTTATGATAGCATTAGCTGACACTGAGTGCAGGAAGCTCGTATCCAGGAAGGACCTACTTGGAAACCTGAGCCGCTGAGACTGGTTGGTCAGCCTAGACAGCTTTCTGTTTTACGTTTGAAAACATACTGTTTGATTATGTTTGCTGTTACAGTTGAAAATATTTTGATATTGTTCAAACGATTTTCTATTAAAAGTGTTGCACTACAAAGCCGTGTGGGATTTACACCCACAATGCCAGGCGACACACCCTTAGATCATTCACCCATTGTGACACACAGCATTTCAGTGTGTATCAGCCCTCCCAGACCACTGTGGAAACTGCAAGTGAACACAGATAAGAACCCTTTGCTCAAGGCAAGAGACCATCTGGAAACAGTCCTCTGTGCAATACACCAAAGTAATATATTGTTATTAAAAGCTGTAGTTTTGTTTTCCTTTTGCAAGTGGCACTGAAGCCTGTATAGGAAACCTGACACTTTGAGATGTTAGTCATTAAGCGCTGTAGCTCACATCCGGCTGGAGTTATTGGATGAGCTATATGCATCTGCTGTTAATGCATGGCTGTACTTTTGGCTGCTTCTTTACTCACCAAGGGGTTCTTCCGTGTGTTTCATTTGGTAGATTTTATGGCAGATTTCCTGACACAGCCCCAAAGGGTTTTGTGTCACTTCCTGGGAGCGAACCAGGGATCTTTACTTTTAGGCCAATATGTAAACTATGATATTACAGAGCCAATAAAAAAAATATTTTCAGCTGCTCTCTTTTTCACAAGGGGTTGCCACAGCAGTTAGCTCTGCCTGTTTGATTTGGCAGTGTTTTTATGTTTGATGCCTTTCCTGACACAACCCTTATGGGATTTGTGTCTCCTTCCAGGGTTGAACTGCTATTTAAGCTTATTTTGATTATATGAGTTGACTGATTCCATGCCAGAAATAAGTCTGTCTTATTTTCCGAGGCTGTTTATTTCTAAACAGTATTAAACTGAAATACTGCAATTTCATAACCAGTTAGTTTTAGTCTAACACAAAAACATAATTGATTTTGAAATATAAAAAAAAAATACTAAAGGGAGAGAATAATTAAATGCTTCAGAAAGTCCTATCTGTACTCCTTGTTTATTTACACTGTTCTTCAATGGTTTGTCTATCTTTAAGTAAATAACTAATAACACTGTCAGCATCAAAAGAATAACTGCACTCAGTAAAAGAAAAAAGGTAATTTCAATAATTTGTAAGAACAGGATAATACATTTATTCCTGATTTTTATCAAAATAATTAAAAACACATTAAAGTACAGTCCATTTTTTTCATAAAGAGGGCATTGATATATTAAGTTTGTAAATGTATATTCGTTTATACTTAAATAACCTTTATTAATCCAGTGTAGGCATTGCTGTGTTTATGTGGGTGTCTGTTCTAAAATAGGACATGCAGGGAAAATGGGGTCAAGAATGTAGATAGAAAGGGACATGCCGTCTGCAACCCAAGAACTACAGCTTTAATTATGAAACAGCGTAATGGATCAGTGTAATGCACAGGCCTTCTCTTGGGTTCTAACTATCAAGCTAAGAAGCCAAAGGGCGAGTAATCTTCTTGCGTCATTTAGTTTTGCTTTACTTTTTACTGCACTGTGACACATTCACCTCACCTCAATTTTCTTTTTCAAAACTCAGTTTGTTTGTTTGGTTTTTTAAAAAAAAATGTGAATCTTCTTGAGACCAAAATTAAAAGAACATGAGAAGTCACTTTGTTTAGAAGAGCTACTATTTGGCACTCGTGGAAACCCTAAGCATCAAAGACATAGTTACAATATATGTTAGAATACTTTGAATCAGTGCTATCCTCAAACTGTTCCTCTAATGACATAATGTCTTTTATTGTGGTATGTGCTATCTGTATATATAGTCTTTGATTCGCATTAAGTGTGGGTTTGCAGATAAGCACTCTTATGATAAGCAATAGGTGTTTGACACTCAGAGTGCAGCTGTTGTGTTTGTACAAAGAATAAATCCCCTGTTTGAATTGGCGTATCTTTTTAAATTTCTTGCAAAGTCTTATTTGGATTACCGAGTCAACAGTTGGAGGTTTATAGGTTGGATTTAGCTTAGGCAATAGTATTTACGTGTGTTTAGGTAAGACTTCATCCCTTCTGAAAACATGAAATTAAATAAACATTGCCTTTGTCTGCTTGCTTGTGAAAGCTATTTTTGGTGAACAAGTGGTAAGCAAGATGTAAGCAATGTAAAATCCCAGGTAAATCCTCTTTCTTTCTTCCTCTCCTTCTCACTCTTTTCCAGCTGGTACAACACGGGAGCATCTTGGCCTTGCCATGGCACTGAAGGTTCCCATCTTCATTGTTATCAGTAAAGTGGACCTCTGCACACGGGCCACTGTTGAGCGCACAGTGCGGCAGTTGGAGCGTGTCTTGAAGCAGCCGGGCTGCAACAAGGTGCCCATGGTTGTAAGCAGTACAGATGATGCTGTCACAGCAGCACAGCAGTTTGCGCAGTCACCAAGGTATGAAACACACAAGTGCAGTTTTCCATTTAATAACATGCAGTTACGTTTGCACTCCTATAATAAATACTGTAAATAAAAACTGGAAAGTAATAACTTTTATTATGTCCTCAAACTCCCTCTCACAGCATCACACCAATCTTCACCTTGTCCAGTGTTTCTGGAGAGAGTCTAGATTTGCTCAAAGTTTTCTTCAACATCATCCCTCCCCTGAGCAACAGCAAGGAGCAGGAGGAACTAATGCAGCAGCTAACAGAGTTTCAGGTCAGTCTGAAATAATTCAGTTCTGTTCTGTTCAGTTCAATTCAATTCGATTTTATTTATAGAGCATTAGTTTCCAGCAACTGTCGCCTCAAGGCACTTTATATTGTAAGTTACAGACTCTACAATATTAAAATGAAATAAAGTTTGTCTGTCCATGCAAAATGATCTTCTGGCTGTGAGCTACTGTGTTCCAAATGCACAGTGTAAATACACAGATTATTTTGATCTGAATGACAGCCACGTGCATCATTGCAGGTGGATGAGATCTACACAGTTCCAGAGGTGGGGACAGTGGTTGGAGGTACTCTATACAGGTCAGTATGTTGAAATTATTGTTTCATTACAGGTTGAGTGGGTTTTTTGTTTTTTGTTAAGACAGAAATCCCTCTGACTCGCTATTCTCTCTGATCTTATAGTGGTATTTGCCGTGAAGGGGATCATCTTGTAGTAGGACCCACAGACTTGGGACAGTTCCACAAGTTGACCGTAGGCAGCATCCAAAGGAACCGCTCGGCATGCAGGGTACTCAGGGCGGGCCAGGCTGCTACACTTGCTCTGGGCAACTTTGACCGCTCACTATTACGCAAGGTCAGACTCCGTTCTTAGTTAATCATATTACAAGTATAATATATCTATCTATAGGTTAATGTAAATTGCAGTAAAAGAAACTTGGAATTTGAAATCAATGTTTACATACAAATCTGATCTATGTATGTACACCATCCATATGTTTTCCACTTACAGGGCATGGTGATGGTGAGCCCAGAGATGGATCCTACCATCTGCTGGATGTTTGAGGCTGAGATTGTCCTGCTTTTCCATGCCAAGACCTTCCACAAGGGCTTCCAGGTTACTGTGCACATTGGCAATGTGAGACAGACCGCAACAGTGGAAGCAGTGTATGGCAAGGTTGGTCCATCCACTGAACTAATACTTGGATATATTGTTTAATGCAAATGATAATGCATCGTAGCTTATAGTGTGACTCTTTTTTTCCAAGTAGATGGTTATAAATTTGTATATTTGAGTAGTAATATTAGGATAACCAATTTTTTCTGCAATGTCTAGATGATACCTGCACTGTTTTTATAGAGCAGTCATCTCAGAAAGAACCTTTGGATCCTAAAACCCCGTTCTTAGACTGGAAAATGCTCTCAGTAACACACAGAAAGTTAAAAAAAAAGGTGTTTTCAAGGCAGGAGACCCACTCATCAATAAATCTATGTTTGTCACTGGCTGTGTGGTTTATTAACAGTGTGTTATGGCTGGTGAGCAATGGTGTTAAATCCTCAGATGGGTGTTCAGATTTGTCGTGTAGAACATAATCCATTTCTTTCGTGGTGAGCACAGTTGCTCCTCCCTTTTACAACAGAAGTACTTCCTTCTGCTAGCTACAAGCAATTTATTGCCAGCTACAACAGTACTTGAAAGATGAGAAAGGCTCTGAGCAGGTGTATTGTACTTTTCCCACATTCTCAGTCTTTCAAACCAGGAATCCAAAAAACTATTTAAAAACTATTATGTTTAGCCTCTGCTCTGAAACGATAGAACAGCGATTCAAAACAAGAGAAACCAAGAATTTTGATACAATCCAGAATTATAACAAAGCCTTTCTGGGATTTTTTTAAGGACTCTATTGGCACTACAGAGCTTTTTTATTTGTTTGTTGAGTGTGTGCCCTTTAATCTTAATCTTGGTGTCACTATTCCACTGATTGATTTTAAAACTAAATCTGCAAATTTAAAAGCGCAATTATGTATACACAGAAACACTCATCATTTGTTTATTTACAAGAACAACCCACAGGTTAATTTCTAATTTAGTGCCACTAAAGCCTCTTTTCTGCTGCTGTATTTGGCCCAGATCACCTATCTCATTAATAATCCTGCCTTTGTTTGATTCCTGTTCTCGTGCTACACCATTTTACAACAGGAGGAGCTGAGGACGGGAGAGAAAGCGGTGGTTCTCTTCAAGTTCATCAAGCATCCAGAATATCTGAAGGTGGGAGCAAAGGTTCTCTTCAGAGAGGGGGTAACCAAAGGTATCGGGCACGTCACCAAGCTGCTTCCCATCGCCCAGTACCAGCCATCCTAAAGACAAGATGAGGATGAGGCCTAACGTTCTTCAGGCAACCACAGAACCAAACACCGTCCCACCTCAAAACAGAGTGCTTTAAAAACCACCTCCTGCTTTCTCCAAAGGCCACACTGCCAAGTTCCCTTTACAGTAAAAACCTTTTTTGCACGATTCTGTTGTATCACCATGTTCCAAAGCCTTGTCACCTTCTTACTTTTTGTTCCTTACAGCCTTTTCAGTAACTGCTGATATTTTCCATCTGCTTTGTGTTGTTGAGGCTTAAAAACTGTTGCTTTTCTTGTCACTGATGAGAAACCTTTCATCCATATCTACAACACATTGACCAAGCATCATCTACCAAAGTGAGTTAGAGAGAACTCGACGCACTGTTCGCTGGCAACTAGAAAATTGCATTCTGGCCTTTACAACGAGGTGCTGCTCACACAGTTTACACCTAAATGCACTGTTAATACACACTTCAACAGTATGCTCACATGCACATTTGCACTGAGGTATAAAGGCGCAAGTGTCACCGCCTTACAGCGCAGTGTCTGTGCAAAGTGCCTGACTGACAATTACAAACTTTTATATGCTCTTAAATCATCTCTTCTTAGTAACTGCTGTGTGAGACAAAAGCAAAAGCAGTGAGTGCGTTTGTAGGTCTGAGACAGAGCAGGTCAGAAGCTTCATTATCTTGCTTTGAGCTTTGTTGTTTCATCGCTTTTATGAAGGTGATGGCCAGCATTGTGTGGCATGAAAAGCTAGAACATGGCCCAGTTTGTATGTCAGTCTGCCAGGATAACTCACATTGGCAATTACTTTATAACTGTCACATTTTCAGTGAGAACTGTTTTCTCTTTCACAAGTAATGCCTCACGATAGGGCGGTAAGATGATAATGATCTTGCTGCCTGTCTTTCAAGTGCTTTAGTTACTCAGGTCAGTGCAGATATTGTATTAGATAGCATTCCACTTTCACAGAACGACTCCAGTGGGACGTTCTGTTGCTAATTTGGGTCGAAAGGAGACGTGATGAAAAACAGATACTCCAGATTCTCCCAAAGCGATGCGTATGATTACACATTAGTATGTGGAACTGCCTACTGATGCAGCTTTATTTAAGAGCAATTATGTTAAAGGTACTTGATGTCGTTTCTTCACTTAAGTTACTGATGTCACAAACTCGAAGGGGTTTAGCATAGTGCCTAATGGAACTCCTATTCAAGAAGCCTTCCATTACAGCCCAGAGTTTTATAACTTAGTAAAAAAAAATGAAGTTGGTGCTATTATTGGAAACAGCTTTTGATATTTAAAGGAAAAAAAATGTAACAAGTGAACGTTAATTACTGCTCTGTTCACGGCTGCTGTTGGCCTCACCATCTGTCTTTTTGTTGCATGTTGACGTGACTTATACACGCATTCAAAGTTTGTATTGTTTTTTTGCACCGACATCATTGATGCACAGTTTGTGTGCAGGCAAAGACAGGTAAGCTAAGAATGCATTTCAACCAAAATATTTTATAGCATTTATAAAGAGTTCAGGTGTTAAAAGTAGTTTTACCGCATCTCAGAAGATTTTTATAGATTTGTAGTAGTTCTGGATTTTACAGTTCATTCAAACATTTTTCAGTCTTCTTCTTAACACCAGCTTATTTTCACTCTTTTGAAATTCTTTGAAATCAGTTTTCCTTTCAATTCAACGTGTAATATTTTGATCATTTTCTGGGTGAAATGCAATATTTATGTACAGATCCAATTCGTGTATTATGATGTACATGAATAAAAGTTTTATTGTCACTTTAGCAGCTGTTTAACATTGGGGTTTTTTTTTTAAATAAAATGTGAAATTGCAGAGTGTTTTAAACCATATCATATCTTATGTGAATAGGTCATGACTTCCTTCACAATAGTTTTTTTTCCTGGTTTGGCTCCTCCTATCTTGCTCTCCAGCTGATGCAAGAAAGTGCAAGCATAATTTACCCATTCAGGTCTGTCAATGGCTCTACAGGACAATAAGTTCACCACTGCAGAAACCATGAAGAGGATGACTCATCTATTTATGCTGCAATTGCACTCTTTGGAGTAGCAATCATGTCAAAGGTTGAACAAGCCATTGGGTTGTCCATAATTTATGCCATTAAACCTGCAATAGGGAAAAGAAAATCTAAGAAATACAATAATACAAAAACTGTAATTTGACCACTGACAAGCCCTCTCCTGTAGTGATCCCTGTTATACGTCAGCTCCCTACCTGGACAACCACAGACATCAGAAATTTGAACCATGAACTACTGCATACTTACTGTATTTATGTTTTTGCTTTTTTTTTTTTTTTTTTATAACAATTTTTTTTTTTTTTTTTTTTTGG
>VUQG01019509.1:0-19296 GCA_015106755.1 Etia nguti | reverse complement strand
TTTTTTATATAACACTTTATATTACTCATCTGATTTGGGTTGAATAGACTTACAATAGTAAAAAGCTTCCATTGCAAGCCAAAGCCTTAAACATTGCTTAAATTATAATATCGTTAAAAGTTATTATGGAAATTTTTATTTATTGGGGTTTTTTTGTTTTGTTTTTTTACAGTGACACCAAAATCACACACACCCTTTGCTTTAATTTCATTAATCCAGCTGATACTTATTAGCTCATCCAGCTGAAGTGTCAGTGAGCTTATGTCATGGTCAGGCATCTGTGCAAACTGAATAAAATCCTTCCTCTGAGGGAATTGTTCAGATTTTAGTGAAACGGACACAATAATCACCTAATAGATCTTCAACCAACTTCTGCTCCGGGTCACGGTCAGGTGCGTCATTTTACAGGCAATAACCTGTGAATTGTTATGGATTTTGAACCAGAGGAGCTGCTACATTATTGACCTTATCATCTTTTGTAACATTCCAATCTGCCCTCCGCTACATTATTTTATAAGTTATCACCTTGTCTTGTCCCAGGCCATGATGCAGGCTGTGAGCTGGGCTGTGGAAATATAAATTTACACTTATGAAGTTAGCAATATCCTTGTGATAAAGGATGACATGTTCAGGGCTACTTTTGTCACATTTGTTCTTATAGAAACCTGAAAGCCTTGCTCACAAGGGTGTCTGCTCCACTGTGTGATTAGCTAAGATGTCTTCTATGTAAATGTACTTAGTTGTGTTTGGAAAACTCATCGACACCAAGAGTATTTCAAATACTTCATACCCTCTTGTCTAACAAATCATAATCATGTTCCTGCCTCTCTTACAAGAACACTTCATACTGACAATCGAGTGAGGATTTCTGCTCAGTATTCAACTAACTACTGCCATCTGCTGGTAAGTCAAAATACTACAGTATAATGCCAATACTACAATGAGTAAAAAGTATCTTTAATACACTCTCCTTTAAAAAAATTGTTTCTTAATAATATTGTCTTTTTATTTATCATTAAAAGGTATCATTTAAATAAATCAAATAAATATGCTTTTTGACTTTTTTTTAAACACATAGTTATCATCACCCAACTTCAACATTGAAAGCAGACACAAAGTCTTAATGTACTGTTTTAGGATATGGCTTTGCAAACAAACATTTTTAAAGATGTGCAAAATCAGAACTACATTTCAGTTTACTTTAAAACTGAAACTGCGGTTCTGCAGAACATCTTCAGTTTTTCTTGAAGAATGAATCCAGAGTGCCTATGCTTGCACTTTGGGAGCGGGGTCTTTTCGGTGCTGGTCCCGACTGGCCTCTTGTTTTGCTCTTGCCCCGAGAGGAGTGGGATGTGCCTCCTCCTGCTGCTTTGAGAGGATTTATAGTGGTACTGGAAGAAGAAGAGGAAGTGAGGGTTGGTGTGCCTGAAGAGAGGGACTGCTGGAGGTCCAGAGCAAAATGATAGTCATTGTGTTCTGGCATTTCCCACGCTAACACCTCCTGACCACAGCGTTCACAGCTCATCAGATCTTCACTGGCCACAGTGGGAGGAGGGTGATTTGACTCAAAATCAATGTCTAGTTCATTCCTTAACTCCTCACTTGCCGACTCATGAGATGCATTCTCTGAGCTAAGTTTTGACTGCAAGCCTGATGCCACAGCAACAGTGTCTTCGGTGTCTTCTTCGTCAACAGGACCTGGCATTTGTCCTGTTTCAGGCTCGTTCAGTGCTGACCCTGAAACCTGAAGGCTTTTTTCAATGGTCCTCTTGTGAAAGAAAGAGGAAATGCCTGTGTGGGGGCTGGATGAACTAATTTTGGACTGAGAAACAGGTGTAAAAGAGGAAGCAGGACGGATGGTGTCTGACTTCAGCTGACTATCAGAAAGAGAAGTATTGTGAAGCGAGGAAGGTGGGAGACCTTCTTTGCAGTGTGTACCAGAATCCTCTTCATCATCCTCATCATCATCCTTTCTAACCTTCTGTTTTTGTTTCTCAGCTGCCTTTTGAAAAAAGGACTGGATGGAGCCGCTTTGCTTACACGGGGAGACATTTTTTGGTCCACGGGGTGGCTGCGTTGAAGTGCTATCACTGGAAAGAAAGCCAACGATCCCCCCCGCTGATGAAACATCGTTGAATTTACTAGCTGAGAGGTATAACATGGTGAGGGGTGGAGTCCTGGGGACATGACGCAAGACAGTATTTAAAAATCATAGAATATGCCTTCGGCAAATCACTTTAAATGCCTCTGCATTATCCTATTCTAATTACCATGCAGCCTGGTGGTTTCCCGCTGTGTTCAGACTCTTGATAATGGCAAAGGTGTCATTGGATATTTTGGTCGCCTCGTAGCGCACTAAAGCACAACATCTAGAGAAGCTGCTCATCCTCTTGTCGCCAAGCTGACGTACACCAACTGTCAGCATTTTAGCCACTCGACCATTCTATAAGAAATTAAAGGAACTGAGCTGAAAATAGTTGCATTTACGGGATTTGACACTAATGTGAAACCCAACTGAGGAAAAGATGGTTTAATGAGGGAAAAGAACTAAATTACACAACCAAGTATTGTGTCTTACCACTTCTCTGTCCTTGGTCAGCCTCTCCTCTAACTCAAGAGCCAGTTGATGAAGCCAATACTGTACCTGCACAAATACAAGTGGTCTAACACTTTTAAAATGCTTGTGGAACACACTGAAAGAGCACAGAAACATTGGCTCTACCTGCTCTTTAGTAGCCAGCGATGTCTTCCCTGGAAAGTTTTTACTACAGCCAATGGACTTTGGAAGCTGTCTCGGTTTCACAGCTTCAAAATCAATCCCCCGGCACAAGTCATACAGCCACTGACTACATTAAACAAGGAAACAGAATAAAGTTTTAGGTCCCTGTAGTACTGAAGGGTTTCCAAAATTACAAAGTTTCCGTTCTGAAGCAGAACTTCAAGCTCAGAAATGTTTAAGGAAGTTCAAAAGTGCAAAACTACTTGTTATATTTTAATAACACCATGTGATTACTTTCTTAAGCAAGTTCTGTCACTATTATGAAAATGACAGTGTTTAAAGGCATTTCTGGCTCTCTCACCCTGTTTTTTCTCCAAAGTGCTGCTCCAACTGAGCCTTAGAGAAGCGAGTGAGATCACCCATGTTCTCTATTCCCAGAGTTTCTGTGATTGAAGTTCCCAGCTTACCCCCCAGGTTACGGCTGCAAGGAAATAAATAATACAAGAGCACAGGGATTAATTTTACTTTTTTGCTGCCACTCTGTCAATGTAAGCGATGACATAACTAAACTTACATCTTGCCAATGGGTAGACTGCTGAAAAGTTCTGTCACAGAGTCCAGAGGAAGAACAGTTTGTCTGTTGGGCTTGTTCAGACCACAGGCTAGTTTGGCCAATACCTTGAAAAAGTGAGCAGTAAACGATTATCTCTGCAAACACAGTTACCGGTCTTAGACTATTAACTAGGAGTTTATCCTACCTTATTGTGTGATATTCCTGCAGAACAGCGGAAACCTGTGTGTTTCTCCACAGCTGCTCTCATTTCCTCAACAATCAGTGCTCCAACAGTTAGCTGCAGTTCTGCAGAGCTCTGCTCACCCACTGACGGGAAAATTAAGGATTCCAGCCACTGCTGGAGACCTCTGGATCGCTGTTCCTCTGAGCACAAACATGATGTTAAGCGCCTTGAGGCAACTGTTGTTGTGATTTGGCGCTATATAAATAAAATTGAATTGAATTGAATTGAATGTTGTTAGGAGGATACAGTCTGCCAGAGTTTTTTAGCTGTTATTTTTCACCAGCTTTCTGTGTCAACTGCAGAAACAACTCATTGGGTAACTGAAGTTAGCTTACAGCCTACCTTTATCCAGCACCGTGTCCTCTGCAGATTCTTCAGCTGCAGGTGAACTCTGTGGGTACCCCTGGATGTAGGTAGTCCTCAAGAGCGAAGGTTCGATTTGTTTGTCAGTCATATTTTTCAGTCGCTGCTGGACAGCGGCAGTCAAATCCATGTAGGCCTCATCAATGCTAGCTCTCTCAATCACAGCAAAGCGAGACATGACCTCAATTACCTCCACACTCGCCTCTCTATAACTACAAAAGGGACAGAAAGAAGTTATTTGCAGTACAGCTTTGGCCACAAGGATTTAAGGTAATTTAAAAAATAATCGTAAATTTAATTCAAGATTTAATGTTGATAGAATGTTGATCCAATTAAAAAGAGGAAGTCTCTGGGGATGTATATCAGCAGCAGCACTTACTTTGTCAAGTCTGCCTTGCCATGAGACTCACGCACTCGTGCCACCTGGAGGTCTGGGCACAGTTTTTTTGCATCATCCACCCACATGTTCCTGGTGACACCGTGGGCCCTGGCCTCATAGCTCACAGCTATAATACTAAGAGACAATAACATTTAGTCGAGGATCACAACACAATTATAAAGTGTGAAAACATTTTAGAAGGAAGTCAGAGCTGTTATCTGTGGGACATGAGGGCGGGTGAGTTGCCAACACAGAGACATCAATTCAAATGGTCAATGCAACTGAACACACGCAGTCCTGGGAACGAATTCACCAGTGGGTTACAAAGAGAGGGGGGAATGTTTAAATTCTCTGTAATCTAGTCACCATTTTGTTTGATCCAGTATTTCATTATTTCAGAATCTGTTGATCTACTGGCATTTTCTCCTCCACACCAACTCTATGGTTTACAGAGAATGGTCTGAAAAAAGAGAAAATATAGCGGCAGTTTTCTGGGTGAAAATGCCTTGTGCAACTAAGAGGTCAAAGAAAAATGGCTAGACTGCTTCAAGCTGATAGGAAGGCAACAGGAACTCAAATTCAAATAACCACTCAACTAAGTTATGCAAAAAAGCATTTTTGAACACAAAAAACGTTGAAGCTTAAAGCAGATGGGCTACAGCCACAGAAGACCACAGCAGGTGCCACTTCTGTCAGCTAAAAAAAAACAGGAAACTAAAAAACATGGGCTCACCAAAATTAGACAAGAGAGGACTAATAGGACAATGTTGCCTGGTCTGATGAGTTCATATTCAGGCTGGTGGTAGTGGTGGTGTAATGTTGTGGGGGATATTTTCTCAGCACAATCTGTGCCCCTTAGTACAAACTGAGCATCGTTTAAACACCGCGGCCTACCATGTCCATCCCTTTACGGCTACAGTATACCCATGTTCTGATGGCTGCTTCCAGCAGGATAACACACCACGTCACAAACCTCAAATCATCTCAAACTGGTTTCTTGAACATGCCAGTGAGTTCACTGCACTCGAATGGCCTCCACAGTCACCAGATATCAGTCCACTAGAGCAACTTTTGGCTTTTACATCAACCTGTTGACTCTATGCAACAAAGAGTTAAGGCAGTTCCGCAGGCACGAGTACGAACAGGAAAAAATATGCTTTCGTAACATTAGCTTTAGGGACCTAATGTCACCCACAGACCCACGTTTTGTGTCACGGCAGCTCGGCTAGGTGTTTCAATTGCGTCGATCACATAAACAGCATCTCTGTGTCAGAAACTCACCTGCCTCCTTTCCACGTCTTGTACTGGGCCACCACACAGGGAGTATTCCTCAGAGCTGGATTCAGCCTCTGCTCCACCTGCACGTAAAAGCAGTCCATGTCTACCAACGCCACCACCCTCTCCTTCCCGTACTCCATTATTAACGATGAAAATCTGTCGGTGGTGCTAAGATATATGTCCGCTTCTTGGCGGGGCTGTTAATTCACAGCTGTCATCAGAACTGAAAGTTCGCTGGACTTGAACGGACCGCCAAAATACACATCTATCGCTTTGCATTTCGAGGGTTACATAAATACGTCATCAACAGTCGACGAAGAAGTCCCTTGCTAATGTCGTCATCACTGAAGAAAACCTTAGAACTTTATTTTATTATCATTGTAAAGTTGCCTGCACAGCGAAATTAGCTAGCAAGACCACAAAGGTGCAAGAAAGTGACAAGTTTCAAAACAACAATATAAAAACACTATATACACAATGTATAAGTTACAAGAAACATTGTGGAGGTGTATACAAGGGCATCATAATATAATAAGTAAGGGTGGAAGGGCTTTGGTCATTAAGGATAGTGATAAAACACTTGCAAAATATGAAAAATGCAATATATTAGTAGTGTAATTTTGAAGTATTTTAAAAGCTGCAGTCTTCCTTTTTTGGCGTCTCCCTTTAGTGACCATCACAGCGCATCATCTGCCTTCATCTCCTGGTTACTCCAAATGACATTCCCAAAAAGTAAATTGTGTTCTGTGGGAGAAACGTTTTGTCACTCATCCAAATGACTACTTCAGTTTCAGCTGACTGAGGGTTTCCCCAACCTTATAAACAGCATATTAATCATCATGAGACTGACATCCCATCCCATCGTTAGTCAGTGGTGCTAGTGTCAGTCATTATGCAAATGTACTGTTTATAAGGTTGGGGAAACCAGCAGTCAACTGAGACTGAAGAAGTCACTCGGATAACTGACAAAACGTTTCTCCCAATAGAAACACTACTTCCACATGAACAGAATCTACTTTTTGGGATTTCCTTACCTGGATGATTGAGCATGTATCAAGACATTCAAATGAAAATCTTCATCTTTAGCTCAGCCACCTCCAGATCCATCTAGTTTCTTTTTGTCAGCGCCACTGTCTCCAAACCATACTTGACAGTCTCACTATTGGTTTGTAAACCTTCCCTTTCACTCTTACTGCTAGACTTCTGTCACAAAACACTCCTGACACTCATCCTCACCCACTTGTGCACTGTCTGTTCATTTGGATGGCTGACCCCAGGTATTTAAACTCCTCTGCCTTCACTACCTCTACTACTTGCTTCACTGTTGCATGTGTCTCCTTCTCCATCACATATATGCATTTTGTCTTGCTTCTATTCTAACTTTCACTCCTCTCCAGTGTATATCCCCACCTCTCCAGGCACTCTTCCCTCTGCTCCCTCCTCTCACACACGGTCATCTGCAGACATCATAGTTCACAAAGACTCCTGCCTGACCTCATCAATCAGCCAGCCCATCACCACTGCAAACAAGAAGGGGCTCAGAGCCATTCTCTAAGATAATCCTTCCTATCTGTCAGTCCTACTTCACACCTAACCTCTATCTCAAAGGCCTCACGTACTTCTCTGCCACTCCTGACTACCTCATGCAGTGCCACAGTTCTTTTCCTCCCACCCTATCATATGCTTTCTCCACAAAGACACAGTGCAACTCCTTCTGACCTTCTCTATACTTTGCCATCAACACTACATCTTCTTAACCTAGCTCTCACCCTTATTCTTGAAAATTGGTACCAGTACACTCCTTTTTTACACTCCCCTTTCATCAGCCCCCAGACATCCTCTCACTGTCCAAGGTGTGGGAAAACAATATGGTGAATAAGTCCACTGCCCTCTCTCCTAAACATCTCCATACTTCTACAGGTCTGTCCACAAGACCAACTGCCTTTCCAGTCTTCATCCTTATACCCGCATTAGCTTCCTCCTTACTAATCCTCTGCACTTCCTCATGCGATGCTACAGGTCCTCTCAGTACCCTATCGTATGCTTTCTCTAGATCCACAAAGGAACAGCACAACTTCTTCTGACTTCCTCTATACTTCTCCATATTCTAAAAGCCACAGTAAACATATTTTATGAATCTGTCGGCTATCCTTTAGTAAGATGAAAGAAGAACTTTTTGTAGAAACAACAAAAATGAAGAGTATAGTTCATACAACAGTGGCAAGGAAAGAAGGTGTTTGGCTTCAAGAATGTTTAAGAACTTGTTAGAGTTACTTCAGTCTCTTTATGAGGGCAGATTTACCCAAGATTGTTAAGATCTGACTGCTGAGGACAAAGTTATTGCATGGCAGTCTACAGAGTGCTCTAGTAAGAGGTAGAACTCAGAGAACTCAGTAAGGGACCATGGGTGAATATAAGTCCACCTATTCTACTAATGACTGACAAAAAAATAAACATATATAGTGAAACAACACAAATTATCTACTAATAAATTGCAGAAATAAATATATTTAGATAAATCATAATTCCAGCAGATGTAGTTATGGGCTATTGTAACTATCAAAAATAGGTTTGATCCAATAGCTCTCAAATGGTAATCCTCATTAAAATCATCATCTATTCATTTGTCTCGTTGTATTATTATAAATAATAAAATATTATTAGATTTCAAAAAGTTGGACAAACTAGTTTATTCCTTACAGTAACCAGTGAGAGGTCTTGAACAGTGTTTAACTAATTTGTGACTTATAAATTAAGCAAATTATGAAATATACTTTTGATAGTTTTGGGTGAATTGCAGTTAATTGTAAAAGCCCTGAAAGCAGAAACACTGTCAAAAAATATAAATACAATGAGGAAGCAATCCAGTTTGAAATTTTCCCTGTGATAGTGAAAGGGGTCACTCACTCACAGCACCTGTGCCAACATGGTTTTCCTATATATTTATCACATACTGCTTACTGGATTGCTGGGTAAGTAAGATAAGCCTCGAGCTGGTCAATATTTAACTTAAGGAGATGAATCACTAGTGGTTCATCATCAGCTTTTAATATTAATATTTTACTGTTAGGCCATGATTCTGAATTGTAAAAGTGATACAGGGTGCATTTGAAGGTATTAACTCGTATTAACTATTTTCTTACTTTGTTAGGAATTCACTGTGGAATTATTACAGTGAAAAAAGTGTCAGTGAAGAAAGGAGGCTCTGTCTCTATCCCATGTCAATATGAGCCACTCTACAGAAATAATGTGAAATACTTGTGTAATGGATACTTGTGGTTAGTTTGCTCTCAAGAAATTAAAACAAGCCAACTGAAAACTTCAGGAAAGTTTTCCATCTCCGATGATGCAAACCAAAGAATCTTTACTGTGACTATTAATGATCTTACAGTCAACGAGTATTTCTGGTGTGCTATAGAGACTGGCAACGGAAGAGATGTTAAACAATATTTTCATCTGTCTGTCAGCACAGGTACAGTAAACTCTCTTATTTCAGGGTTTTAACTTCCTCGTTGATGTTTTAAACAAGACATTTCAATGAACTACCTGGTAGAAAAATGGCTAAACTATATCTTTTTCCCCCCCTTCAAGGCATGAAAAGTCTAAATGTAACCCAACAGGAAATTGTAGGTTTTGAAGGAGAAAGTTTGACTGCTGTGTGCCGCTATAACTATCCAGTAGAAAAGGGAGTAATGTGGTGTAGACTCGGCAGCAGCTGTGTAACCAATCAAGATGGATCAATAGATGGAACAGCTGTGAAAATAAATGCGAGTGTCCCTAATCTTTTCACCGTGACTATGAGTGATCTGAGAATGGAGAACAGCGGCTGGTATTGGTGTGCTATTGGAGACTTACAGATGCCAGTGCACATAATTGTTCATCAAGTTACTTCAACCAGTACGACTGCACTGCGCACCAATACAAGTAAGATACTAACCTAACCTTTCTGTTTTCATAAGGTAGCGAATTATCATAAAAATGGCACCACAAAAGTTTAACAAATGAGAGAAATTAAGCTGCAGGCAGTGGTGGGGCACTTGAGCAACGCAACTTGGTCTTATGATGTTAAAAGAATGGCTGTAAACAGCGCCCCCAGAGGTCAAATGGCCTTTTTATAACACTGCTGATTTTAGTTGGCTGTGATGACCGCTTTCAAAATGTAAAAAAAAAATCAAAGTGACTGATTTTCATCTGCCTTGACATAGGCCCCTTAAAAAATAACCTGTGAATAATTTGGTAAGTTTGAAATAAAAATTTAAAAAATTATCTGACAGGTATAAATGAGTTTAATTTATCCATTCTTTGATCCAAGGAATGCATAAAGGGATTTGCATCTCGGACAGTTTGGTGGCACTACAGTGCTGACACTGCAGAGATGAAACCTGGGAAAAACTAGGGCATTGCCAACAATTGTGTTAATTTGTAAAATACTTTATTGTTATAGATGCATAGTCTCCAATTATAATTATAATATCCTTGCATACTAGTTTAGGTTAAGATGTTATATTACACAAGATAGAGTCTAATATTTACCAATATTGACTACCATACAAAATATTGAATATCGTGAGTCATGTTTTTCTTGTTTGTTTTATTTTACATTGATAGACTTCACAAGAAGACTTTCAACCAGTCCCCAGCAGTCCTCCTCCCTCACAAACATTGAGCCAAATACAGCCCAGCCAACAACCTCAATCATAAACAGAGCATCAGCTGGAAGCCTGGAGGATGGATACAAGAGGTTGATGACTTTTAACAGTTTGCTTATCCTCAGTATTAACCAAAACAAAACAAAAGCTAAAGATCAGTTTCCCTCCTGGAAAAGTATTCATCTTGTTCAGTTTTAGAATAGGTTTCTGTTGTTTGAAAAAAGTATGTAAATTTTATCCTCATCTGCCTTTATCTTCCAGTTCCACTAAGGTGACATTTCTCACCTCTGTCCTCGTCCTGCAGCTACTGATCGTTCCTGTAACATTATTCATATGGAGGTTGAAAATGCGTAGTAAGTGAGTGTTTTAATTAAATTCTGGGATGAAATACTGTATTTGTATTTTCACAATCTTGTTATATGTTTCAGAGAACACTAGATCTGAGGGGTGTGATGCCACTGTGGTAAGTTACAGCAGTTTATTTCCCATTATTTGGTAATAAATCTATAGTCATTGCCATCACTGCTATAAAGTTAGCGCCATAAGTATTTGGACAATGACTTCATTTTTGTTATTTTGCTTCAGTACACCACTACATAGGATTTTAAATCAAACAGTCAAGGTGAGATTCACGTGTAGTTTCAGCTGTAATTTAAAGTGTTTAACAAAAACTTTTGCATTAACTGTTTAGGAATTACGGCTGTTGTATACAGTCCCCCATTTTCACAGGCTCAAACTAATTCAAACTAACATAATTTTAGATTTCAGGACTGTTTTTCTTACTTGGATGAAAAACTTTTGCGATCAATGACTGCCTGAATTCTAGAGCCCATAGGCTTTACCAAAAGCTATGTTTCCTCCCTTGAAAAGCTCCGACAGGCCTTTACTGCACATGCTTTCAGTTGCTGTCATGTTTGTAATTTGATCCATCACAGGGCTTACAAACTCTTCATCATGATATGCTCAGTCATGATAACAGAGCAGATCATGATGAACAGGTAGCAGCCCAGAAAAGGTAAATACTTCATGAAAACCTTGCCTACAAAGACATTTGCTCTCAGTTGGTGTTTGTTTTTGTGTTTCATTTCAATATTTTGTCATTTTGACTGAATATCATATCCTACAGGACAGTTTCCCTGCAGAAAGTGTGATATACAGCATGATTGTAATAAACGATAATGTGCAGCATGAGGTATGTGATGAATTATTAAATCATAAAGGTGTCATATGATACCTGCTGTCACTACAAATGAATTCCTAGAGTTCAGCATATCTTGTCTGTCCTTGTTTTTCCCTCTTTAGACTGAACCAGCAGATAGAAGCGTGATCTACAGCACACTAAATTTCAACAACTCCTAGTGAACGAAATGGGACGAGAGGACAGTAGTAACCCATGAAGTCTTTGTAATGCCCATTCTATCACTTGTATCTAACATCACCCTTTATAAATCAATCAATCCAGTATGCATCAATGACTATTTTTTTAAAAGGAGGTTTAATTAATGTGTGATTTTTAAAAATAAATTCTAGTTCTTTTGTGAAGTAATGTGCTTAGATTTACAACAGGGCTTTACCAAATTGTTGAGAAAATGAAAAAGGTTTCTGCACAGATGTGGATATCCAATTATGTACATTTATTTGTATATTATAGTTTAGTATTTTACGGCTTTGGCATGTATGGCTGCTACAGGTATTGACTAACTTATCTTCATTGATGATGTAACTGCTGATCGCTGATGGCAGTTGCAGAATGAATTCTGAGGAAGATAGAAACATCTGCTGATGTTCTAGTAAATGCCTGCAAACTCATTGAACAACTCTTCATCCTGCAACAAGATAATGATCTCAAACATTTTGCTAAGGCAACACAAAACTTTCTCAAACCCAAAAAGGTTAGTCACCTGAAAAGATAGATACCACCTTTTGATGTCTATGACAGCTGGCACTGCATGCAAGGGATATGCAACAAAGTATTAAACATGACTGGTTTAATGTACCTACCATTTCTTTGTCCCAAGCACTGTTGTGCCATAAAATGAGGTGGCAAGTGTTGTAATTGATATATGGTGGAACTGAAATGTATGCTAGTGATTTTGAATTAAAGTTCAAAATGTGCACTTTAATCACATCTGCACTGTTTGATTTAAATTTAGACACTGAGAAGCACATTGTAGACTCTTTACCAGACACTGAGTCAGAGTAACAGGAAAAGTTGTCAGAAACCACAGAAATGTCATTCACATTACCAAAGAACTCACACTTGACCATAGATGATGATCTTGCACAATGTAGAACAGTATTTAATTTGCATGATGAAACCCTTTCACTGTCCTGTTTTGACTACATTTTTATATATTTTTTTCTCTGTTCCATTTTCTTTTTCAATTTTCTATGTGTTGCTAAAAATGATGGGTTTTGAAAAGCCACCACCCTGGCAGATATTGGATGTATTACTATTTACTACATACACTGTTTATTTTGTGAGCCAACTTATGTAAAATTACTGATTTACATAAGAGGAAGAATGACAGAAACTGCAGTGACAGCTGCATAGATGCATAGATGAAAAAAAGGAAGTGAAAATTAGTTTTTTAAATCCAGCAGTTCACACTGTTTTTTTCTGTTCACTTATCGATATGGCTCTCTATGCCAGGATTATTTATATCTTGACTGGACTAACAGGTATGAGGCAGAGACTTTTAAAGTCCTTTAGCTTGTGTATTAATTTTTATGCTCATGATAAAATTTCCAATAACAGAAAAATTTGTAATAGCTTTGTACTTGTTTTTATTTTATAGAGTTTTGTGAAGACATTATTTAATAAGAAAAAATGAAAATTTGAAAAAGAATGTAGGCGATCAATAGAATTATTCCATTAAAATGCTTTATTTGTTCTGTTCATGTACAAAATATAAGCCATGAAGAAAGAAATTTTTAAGCAAAGAAAATAATATAATACTTTATTTGTTCTTTGCAGGAGTTCACAGCATAACTACAGTCAGTAAAGTCTCTGTGAAAACTGAAGGATCTGTCTCCATCCCATATCTCTATGAGTCCCAATACAAAAACCATGTGAAGTACTTGTGTAAAGGATATTATTGGAACTCCTGCAGCTATGCAGCAAAAACAAACAAACCAGACCCTTCAGGAAAATATTTAATCTCTGATGACAAAGACCAATTTTTTTTTACTGTAACTATAAACAATCTGACAAATAAAAATACTGACTACTGGTGTGTGGTGGAGATTAATAATGGAGCAGATTATGGAAAATATTTTAAACTGTCAGTTACCAGTGGTAAGTGCACATCTTTGCACATATTTTAAATTTCTTGTCACAATTTCTAACAAAAAAACAACAAATAAGTTTTTATTTTTACTGAAAAGACTGAATGTGCTCTCATTTGTTGTTAAACGTCAATTAGAAAAGATGTCTGAAGTCTGAATTTCAATGATTTTTGAAGGGGTTTTTTGCCATGTATTTTATTTTTTCTGAACTTTAAGGTACCCCCAGACTCTATGTGGATCATCAGAGGATTAGAGGATATATTGGAGAAAACATAACTATTAGATGTCATCATAGTTATTCTGGAGAAATGAAGTGGTGCAGGCTGGGCAGGAACTGTGTGACAGGATCATCTGGATCCATAGATGGAACAACAGTGAGCACTCATATGGGAGACTCAAATGTTTTCACAGTGAACATGAGTGGACTAAAGTCAGAGGACAGTGGCTGGTATTGGTGTTCTGAAAGGGACATTCAGATACCAGTATATTTAAATGTTACTGAGAAACCGATCACTAGTAAGTACTGCAAGTTATCATAAACTCCACAAATATATCAATTCCATCCATTTATAAATGTTAGTACTCTAAGAGATATTAGGATAATTATTGTTATAGTACTCTAGTAATTTTTTATGTGTATTTAATTATAGCCACTCCCCCTACTATTGCTCATAAAGTTACTGGAAATGGAACAATGAACACATTTGAAGACAAACAAGAAAGGTTTGTTTTTCACTTTATTTACAGTATTTAATCAACTGTTCTTGTAAGGGAAGCTGTCGAAAATTCCTTTATGCATGTTACTGTTCCTTGTTAAGCTAAACTAAATAACACATTTTGCAGATTTCCATTTGACCTAAAGATCCTCATCATCCCTCTGAGCCTGCTGATCGTGATTGTAATTGTAGCTTTTCTCATCTGGTTTATAATAAGACAAAGTAAGTGTTATTTAAATCCAAGCAATTTTTATTTTTTTAGAAACATTTAAAATGTAATAAAAGTTGTGATTATTGTGCATTGTTACTGTGAGTAACAGCAGTTATCTTTTACTAGAGCTGAGAAAAGCAGAATCAACAGCCACAGCAAAGGTAAGAGATCCTGTGTGACAGGTCTATATGCAAAGAGTTGGGTGTGACACCAGGCTGACAGCGTTTAGTCTTTCTGTAAATTACATTTTTGCTTATCCTACACAGATGGACGAGGAAGTGACATACGCCAGTGTAAGAAATGTGGGAAGAAAAACAGCTGAGGTAGCCCTAACATACCACAGCTAAACATTTATATTTAAGAATGTAAGTAGACTTTAACATTTTTTAAAGCATGGCGGAACTGTAAAGTGTTGGCTTTCTATTTTTGTTCCTTCCCAGAGGTCATTTACAGAACGTGATGGGGAAATCACATACAGTTCTGTTGTGACCATAAAGAATCAAAGTATCAAAACGGTAAATATTAAACAACATGATAGCAACCACATCCTGTTTCCCATTTCCTGTCTTTCCTTCATTTCAAATCATTTCCCTTGTTGTCCTGATATTTTGTGTGTCACTTGGAATTTGGTCACGTTTTGCTTTTTCTTCCTAACTGTCATTTTTGTTTCTGTTCTCCAACAGGGTGAAGGAAAAGGTACAGAAGTTACATACAGCACTTTAGCTACTCTCCACTGAAATATTTAAATATTATAACTTTTTGCATTTTCTGTACCTGTATTACTGGAGTCTTTGTCAGACAAGTGCTGCAATGTGTTATCTGCTCTCATCAGCTTGTTATATGATTATTTTTTTCTCACTTTTAACTATTGTTTAACAAACTATATTCCTGCATATTTGCAAAGGGAGTCAACAAAGCGTTGACCTGTTTGCTTTTTTTCAAGATCGTTGACATTATTCTTGTTTTTATTGTAATAAATAAGAATTGCAAGCATCAACAATAATGGCTGATCCTGACTTCTATCATCAGGGTGTGTGAGAACTCTCAGGGTGTATCAAACATTTTGTCTTTGTTGAATGAGAGTGAAATGATATACTATTTGGAAAGATTAAGCATGCAATCTGCCTTTACATACATTTTTAAAAAATAAATATGTGTGTAATGAGTCATTCTGAAGAGCTTACTAAACTGGTACTGCAGTGGTACTATAATAGGATGCCACCACTGCAACAAGTCACTTTGCTAAATTTCCTAGATATTTCAGAATCAGCTGTAAGTGACCACAGTTGTGGCCACCTTCCTGATGCATTCATGGATCTTTGTTGTTTCATCCTGGACACGGTTCTGACACACACTCATCCTCAGCCTCCTTCCTTCCGCTTAGCCTACAGTCTCAGCTGCTGTATTTGGGATAAAACCCTCCGTAGGACAGAGTCAGTGGCATCTAACTTCTCCTTTGGTCAGCTTATTATCCCAGCAGGGTATTTGATGACTGGCAGGGTGTAGGTGTTGATAGCCCAGGATGCTGTTCGTTCCATTCAGCTGAGTCCTCAGGAGTTGCCTTACACTCTGGAGGTATTTGGCGGTTGTGGCTTTCCTAGTAACTTCTTCATGGTTCCCATTTGCCTGTGGGATTCCACCGTACTCATAGCTATCCTCAATGTCTGCATTGTTGCCTTCTGGTAGTGCAGTCCCCTCAGTTCTGACTACCTTCCCTCTCTTTGTTACCATCTGACTAAGGGTTGGACGGGGACAAAAATCTATATGGCTGGTGGGCCATATATCTATATATTATACATATATCTATGTATTTCATTTTGTTTGACAGGTTTTAATCAGTTTGGTACAGTTGTTGTTATTTATTTCTTTGTTGCATTGCAGCATGTGAAACTTAAAAGCTACACTTTAGCTGTTAGCAGTGGCTCATGGTTAAAGTAGCCATTCATTTAACCCAAATCCTTGAATCTCTCATATCCTATTCATGTTCCTCCATCTATACTCTTACTCTTTAATTTCATCTTCCTTCTCTCTTCCTCACTTCTCTACAGCTGGTGCTCCAGCAGCAGCCTCCTGTGACTGTGAGGCCTGGTTACTAGTTGTTACTGGTACTACTGTTCACCTTGCAGCAACAGCCCCACAGCTAACATGTTGGTTAATTTGACACACTATTATTAGCTTTCTTTTGTTGTTTTCTCTCAGCTTTCAAGCTCCACCTTTTCGCCACTTCTTCCACACTAAGGTTTTTCTACAACGTGCATGATCACACAGTGAAGATAGGGGAGGGGCTGGTCCTTTGTCAGCTCACTTTTGTGAAGTGTTTGACATAGGAGGAAGAGTGATTGCAACTGCAGTGACAGTGGCATACTTACGGTTGGAAATAAAGGAAGTGCTACACTTGGAGTTTTCAAGTGCAACAGTTCATACGATTTTGTCTGCTCACTTATCAGCATGGCTCTCTATCTCAGGATTATTTATATCATCACTGGACTAACAGGTATGTGGCGGGGGCTTTTTAAAATTCGCTTAGCATCTCTGTGATTTTCAATTTCCAATAGCATAAATATTTGTAATAGCCTAGCAAAAGAGATTTTATTTTATCAGCAAAACATTTAATTCTAAAAACATGCAGATAATCAACAGAACTATTCTATTAAAATGTGCATTTGTTTCTTTGCAGGAGTGCAAAGCATAACTACAGTCAGTAAAGTATCAGTGAAAACTGGGAAATCTATCTCCATCCCATGTCTATATGAGTCCAAATACACAGACCAAGTAAAGTACTTGTGTGAAGGATCTAATTGGAGCTCCTGCAGCGATGTAGTAAAAACAAACAAAGCAGACCCTTCAGGAAAATATTCAATCTCTGATGACAAAAAACAATTTTCTTTTACTGTAACTATAAACAATCTGACAAATAAAAACACTGATTACTGGTGTGTGGTGGAGATTAATAATGGACCAGATTATGGAAAATATTTTCAACTGTCAGTTACCGGTGGTGAGTGTCCATCTAACATTTTAAAGTGTTTGTTATTAAAAATTAATAGAAATAGACATGAAGTCTAAATTGCCAAAGGTTTTTCAAATCTGTATTTTTTTGTCCTTTTATCCACTCATTACTTTATTTATTTTAATTTTTGTCCTTGAAGGTACCCCCAGTCTCTATGTGGATCATCAGAGGATTACAGGATATATTGGAGAAAACATAACTATTAGATGTCGCCACAATAACTCTGGAGAAATGAAGTGGTGCAGGCTGGGAGGGAACTGTGTGACAGGATCATCTGGATCCATAGATGGAACAACAGTGAGCACTCATATGAGAGACCCAAATGTTTTCACAGTGACCATGAGTGGACTAAAGTCAGAGGACAGTGGCTGGTATTGTTGTGTCAAAGGGGACATTCAGATACCAGTACATTTAAATGTTACTGAGAAACCGATCACTAGTACTACTACTGCAGGTAATAATAAATTTAAAATTTTTACATTAATTGTACATATTGTAAATGTTAGGATAGGTATTAGGTATTAGGATAATAATCGTTACGGTACTCTACTGATGATGTTCTTTGTTGAAATATAGCCACTACCCCTACTACTACTACTGGCAGTAGTACTACTCATACTGTTGCTGGAAGTGAAACAATTACTACAATGGAACAATGGGACAATTCTACAGTAAAAGAAAATAAAGAACACAGGTCAGATAATTTTTTCTTCGTTTCTTTGTATTTTTATCCAGTATTTAGTGGTAAAATGTTTAGTGTAAGAAAGATTGTATAAACATTTTTTTTTACAGATACTATTATTACTTATTAAACTATTATTATGTTTATAAACTGCATGTTGCAGAGCTTCATTTGACCCAAAGATCCTCATCATCCCTCTGAGTGTGTTGACCTTGACTGTAATTGTGATGTTGTTCATCTGGTTTATAGTGAGACACAGTAAGTCTATTAGAAATTTGATTAAAATCCATGTCAAATTTATTTGCAAATCTTTACAAATAATTTAACATTTAAATTATTGTGCGTTGTTACAAAGAGTCAGTAACAGTCATTTTGTTTTATTAGAGCAGAACAAAGCAGAATCACCAGCCACAGCAATGGTACGTTGTACTGATTTATTTCTATGTGGGCATGGTACATGATACTAAAAGAATAGGGAAAATAAAACAATTTCATAATAACAGTTTGGCAGATGTTTGAGCTGTGTTTTGTTCTTCAATACAGGCTGGAGATGAAGTAACATACTCTGAAGTCAGACCCAAGAAAAAACGTTCACCCAAGGTAACTAAAATGGAGAGATTGATGTCTCCGGGAGTTTAGCTGATTTAGAGCGGCAAGGTATGGTGGGTGTGTTCCAGTTAAAGAACACGGAGGCAGCTTCCAAGTTTAGGAGATTTATTCAGCTGTGGTCTGTAGTAACGATACATAAAGCAACTATCAGTACAGCACGCATCAAACATTCAACATGCCCAAACATAATTCTAGCACAGAGATTGCACAAGGAAACTGTATTCAACACTCACATGTATAACAACTTCAACAATTACACAAGGTTTATAATTAGCATTAACTAACTTAGTAGCTTACATAGCGTATTAGCGTAGGATAACATTAGCATAGTCACGAGGGAACAAATACACACAATAGCATTTGACATACACAACATCATGTAAACAGAACCCACCTTCTGGCATTCACACACAGCAATAAACCAAAACCCCACAAGATGCTGGTGAGAGGAGAAAAAGAAAATGCTGGCTATCAGCAGCTACGAAGGCAGACTAGCGGCACATGGCACAGAGTGGTGCATTCAAGGAGCGTTAGCATAGGTATGGTGAGTTCAGTGACGTAGGACATATCAATTTCCACAGCGAAAACACTATCA
>VUQG01019508.1:0-43084 GCA_015106755.1 Etia nguti | reverse complement strand
GAAGAGTGGGAGAAGAGGGTTGCATTGACAATCCAACACAATGGGCAGCACATTGAACACATTTTATAAGTGGTCAGAAACTTGTAAATAACTCATGAAAGAATAAAGTTACGTTGAAACCAAGCACACCATTGTTTTTCTTGTGACATTACCAATAAGTTTGATGTGTCACATGGCCCTCTTCCTATTGAAAAAAACAAAAGTTGTATCCAAGATGGCCGACTTCTAAATGGCCACCATGGTCACCACCCATCTTGAGGAGTTTGCCCCCTCACATATACTAATGTGCCACAAACAGGACTTTAATATCACCAACCATTCCCATGTTATTACTGTGTGTCCATATAAATGGCCCACCCTGTATATTTGTTTTGGTACAACTGGATGTTGAATTGTGGTGTGAAATTAGAGAATTTAACCAATTTACTGACCTTGAAGAAGGCGTTGTCCTTTTTGGAAAGGACCTCTGTACATCACCTGGTACTTTTTGACCTGGAAGCCAGGCACACAGCCCTCGTGGCCACCATCACCTTGGCCACCCACATGGGCAACCTGCAACACAGAAAACACCAACAGTCAGAATATTACGGATAAGCATGTGGTTCAGACCAATGGACCAAAGCTAGAATGACAAAAACACATTTTTAAAGATGCAATTCCCCTAAATAAACAGCAAAAGCAGAAAGCAGAAACATAAATAAGCCGTGGCAAAGAAAAAGCAGCAATACTCAACTATTAAATATCACCAAGTTAGTGTTGCACTTTTAACACTGTAGGAATTCTTACAAAACAGCATGTGACATTTCCCCACACAGTTTCACCTCTGACCCAAACATAAGGCATCAGCAGTTGAGCTGTGTGATGCTAGCAGCTAATGTGTCCATGGACCACAGACCGCATATAAATCTTTCCTATTTCCTAACTTCCTTTCTAGTTTTTACAACAAACCTTTTTTGAGTAGTACTACTCAGAAAGTGCATATAAAGACACAGGCACAACGTATTATGGTGAGAGTGTTAGAATGATCAGTTTTTACATTACAGTTTAAGCCAAATAACAAAGATGGCCTTTGTCAGTGTCTCTGTGTGACTCGTCCAGATATTTTCTCCTCTGAGTTTGGCTCATCTGTGTTACTTGAGTTAGAAAAGGAATGAGTATGGCTTTATTTCTTTTTTTATTTTTAGTGTTCATAGATTTTTTTCTTTTTCTCAATGCGCGACTTTACAATTTAAATTTAAAACTACCCTTCTTGACTTTTTACTGATAAACTGTTTTTCTCAAAAAGAGCAAAAAAACCTCATTTATTCAGGTTATAGAAATATTTAAAGGGGAAAAAATACTTTCGCCCCTGTTTTTCAAAGGAGGATTCCTTTAAAGGGTGGATGTTCCCATGGAAACAGGCTGTAAAATGACTGAAGGGATTTTCAAACCAAACATCCTCTAGGCTGAAACATATCAGAGCAAAACTAATACTTCACACTGATTGAGGATATGCTGTTAAAGATATGTTAAAGAGATAATGATAAGACACCTTTTCTTTCAGGTTATTGATCTTTTTAACTACAGTTTTTACTTCCAGCATTAAAAAACGTATTGTCATTTGAACAATATATAACAAATAGTTTTATAAGTGTGGTTTACTTTTTTCAAACAAGTCATGATAGAGTATTTTCAGAATGTGGAAGATCCAAGGTGGCACCAACACTGTCAGAAATAAGGTTAGAAACATTTTGTAAGATACCAGGTAAATTTTGTCTCATTTAAAAAAAAAAAATCCCACTTGCCCTGTAGACAGTTAACTAGAGTTTGATAAGGTACAACAAATACTTCAGCAAGGCGGAGCCAGGATGTCATCGTCCCCATCTGGGGGATGAACAAAAGGTGCGTTGAATGGAAACAAGGAACAATGTTAGGATCAGAGGCCAAGATGAAGGCTGCACAGAGGGAAGTTAGCCATCTATCAGAGCTGCAGAATGGTATAAGTACCACAAGCTGTCCACACCGATACCAAGCAAGGACTCAAAGCCTTGGCTAACCACTTGAAGAGGTGTACAAGAGAGATATACGCCAGGAACCATCCAAGGTGTACATGATCTGATTAATAGAGGCAGCTGGGTTAGTATAGTGGTAAGCCTACACACCTTTGGAGTGGGAAATGCAAGTTCGCTTCCCACAGGATCCAGTAAGGGTCCTGGCTAGACCCTCCATGCTAAAACCAAGCCCTGGAATGGCGTGGCAGCCTGCAGCTTGGACACAAGCATTTCACTACATGTTGAACTCTGTATGACTGTGTATATGACAAATAAAAAGGTTGTTGTTAATATATGTGTGAACCAGTTTCAGCTAATGCTGAAAATAATTTGTGGGGTACAATTTCTATTGTTATAGAGTGATTATAATGGTACATTCTTCAATGGTTTCCTGGTGCCCTGCATCTCTATGGATGATAACTAGTTCATAAAGCTCACAGAATTCTACTATTCTTAAAAACCTCGTGTTTTTATTGAGAATAAAAAAATGAATAATTTCACACCTCTCTCTTTCTGAAATGTATCTCTGATAACATTTTTTAAAAACTACCAAAGAAGAAGAACTGCGTTTGCTTCATAAATATACTACAGGTACAGCAACTTTAAAACTGTGAAGGTTGATCATTTTATCACAACAACTTCAAGTGATTTCACAAGTTCACAAAACTGCGTAATGTTATATTTTCAGAAATAGTTTGTCACAGTGTAAAGGAGCTTAGAGCAGAGAGATGAAGAGATCAGTCAGTCACTAATAGAAAAAATCAAAATATGTCTACATACTGAACTTAAATTAAAGGAGGTGATTTTATGCAAATGCAGCAGTCACAATATTTTATTTCCTCTAATGTGAAATATCATCTTATTGTGCTACAGATTCAATTAACACTTTAAAAAAAAATATATATATACAGTATAATTTCGGTGACTCTGTCAATATACTAAGATTATACTTACCTGCCACCTATTAAGCAAGAGGATTGCCAAGTGACCAGTCATTCACAAATAACCATATACAGTACATTCACATTTACACTTACATGTGATCTACATCTGCAGATTTACTTCTACAGGTTCATCCAATTTGTGTATCTTGATTAAGAAAACCAGACTTTACCAGTGAAAATACTTGCTTGCTGACTTTATGACACATGTTTTCGAAATTATTGGCACAATGTAGCCTGCAAAATAGACCATTATGTAATATGTAATGTGCAACGAAAGCCATAGTAGCACAACATTGACCCAAAATTGTTGTTGTAGTTGTTTTATTTTCTTACTCCTTCTATTTTATATTTTATTGCATAATTGTTTTAAAATAAAAACAAAATTCTCTGCTGAAATATTTATTTCATGATATAACATACAACGTAAAAGACACAAAGCTTTGCCGTAATCGTGTATCAAGATCTAGCTCCATGGTAAACAAGCTTCGTCCACCATAAGGCCATAGAGGTCATTACGTACCCCAGAGGTGGCAAAAGTAACGATATTCCTTACTTAAGTAGAAGTACAAATATCTGTGTGGTTTTTTTTTTAAATACTCCAGTAACACCTGAAGTACTGAATCAACTTCTTTACTTAATTAAAAGTTTAAAAAAAAAAAAAAACAGTCTTTGAAAACTAATCAAGTAAAAAGTAACGCCTTGAAGGGAAATTCTACCAAATATTTTGAATCTAAACTTTTGGCTATATCAATATAGTAATAAAATATTATTAGTACATGAAAGTACAAATGTTATTCAAATGTAATTCTAATGAATGTATGAATCTGTTACGTAGGACACAAGCAGTGAAAGAAAATATTTAAAAAAAAACAACTCTATTTTGTTGACTACATTGTAGATGGTGCATTTGCCTCCACACCCAAACACAAAAATGAGTACAGTCAGGGGTTAAAGTGGGATTCAGCAGGTTGGGGAACCCTAAGATAAGTTGTAGTGGCTCGGTGTTGGGAACAGAATCACAACTTGCTATAATTACTAATGTGAGCGCCAGTGGAGGCTGTGATTAGCTGACCTGCTGCTCTTTGTGGATTTACATAACTGAACTCAACAAGGTGTCAGCAGATGTTTCATGAGCTATCTTGGCTGATTTCCATGTCCTACAGTGACAGCCTAGTATATGTTGTCTTTATACTAGACTGTATACAGTTGGTATAAGAGTGGAACTCAGTGGAACTCAATATAAAGTGCCTTAAGGTGACTGTTGTTGTGATTTGGTGCTGTATACAGTAACAAAAACTGCATTTAACTGTTTTCCCTGCATGTCAAAATGTTAATTTCATTCTGTCATGAGACGCCCTGACACGGTTTGTCCCTAAACTCAAGCAGGTTGACTAAGTAGGCTCCAAGTCATGTTGGCATGGAAAATATTACAATCCAGCTCCAGTGGTCAACCAGAGTATTAAGGCAACGCATTGTTAATTTGAGCGGTGGTAGAAACATGCAGGTGTTATTGTCAGGCAGTACTCTCCATCAGGAATCCATTTAAGTCTACTGGATTAGTGAAGGTTATATCATCCAACTGAGAGGTATTATCGTCAATGTCAGTCTTTTTCCTAATAATTCTTTTTGATGAGAGTATCAGCTAAAAAACACTTTCAAAGGATGCAGAGATTGTGTGGAGATAAAAGATTTCTGTGAGATGTTGTGTCTGTGTACATACATCTTTTATTGTTTTGTTTTATTCTTTGCCTTTATACCTGAGCTGTTTTAACACATGAAAGTTTTTTTTTTATGTGTGTTTAAGCTCGCTCGTGGCTTCTTATTTTACATATATGAGAGACTGAACTTAGTAGATTTAAAAAACGGTTTAATGGTAAGAAAATCCTCTGTTTATTGTTTTGTTATACTCAAGTGCAAAAGTGAATTAGTTAGAATTAGGGGGACGTGGCTATCTGACAAAACTTTATGCTCAGATGTTCTCGACAATGAAGTTCAATGAAGAGTCTGCCTGTAAACGCCAAGACAGACATGATAAAAATGTAAATGCACATATAGAAAAACTATGAAATGATTCCTTTACTTCACAATATTTTTTATCTGATGGGTTCATTGAAAGTAATAATTTTTTTAGTTTGTTTTTATGCCGGGTTCACTCCAGTCCCTCGTATCTTTTTGATGCTACTTTGAGGCTCTCATTGTTCAGCAGTAACTGGCTCTGTATATGTTTGCCAGAGTGCTACACAGAGGGGTTGCTATGGTCTGGTCTTAGGGGAACAAAGAACCCTGGCTGTATGAAAATACCTCTTCGGCCGGAACAATTATCTTATTCAAGCAACTGAAAATTGTGTATTATGTAACAGTTTAATGAGATGATGGACACAGAGCCAAGGAGATAAATAAATCGGAGAGCATTTAGCAGGATATGTGGACAACATGAGAGAGGGGAGTGGAGTAAACAAGTCATGCAAATGGTAAGTGTCAGACAGCAGGATCATTTGGATCTAATAAAATTCTATTTTCAGCTTGCTGTATTACTTATGACTGTGCTTTACATCTTACATCTAATGGATTTCTAAACCTAACCAAACAACTAGTGAAACTCAAAGTAAATAAGAAAAGCAAATAAAAAGTGAAACGCAAATAATATATAGACCCTCTACACTATATTATTAACACATTACATTACATTATTAATGAACATATCACTGGTTTAGTATCTGAAAAAGAATGAAAAGTATTAATGGACATTTAATTAACCAAGTCAATTAAGTTTTCCAATGAGAAAAGAAAAGAAAAGAAAAAGTATGCAACCTAATCTGAAACCAGCACAAATCTGGAGTGAAATAAAGTAGAAGCTTGAGCAATCATTGAAAAACTGCAGGACAACTTTTGATAAATGTGTGCAAGATCAGTGTAATCTACTTTCAAGGAGATAACACCATTCATCCAAAATGGGTGAAATATCAAATGTTGGAAAAATAGAATAAAATATCATCACCAGCAACAACGCTATGATCACTTTTGTTGTTGGTTCTGTTATTGGTCAGACTTTAAGGCCTGCATTTTGAATGCTGTCTGTTAGACGTGTTTATTTATCTGAATAAATACAAATGCTCTGTATTTATAGTAACAATGCAGTTATTAAAAGACAATTATGCAGTTCAACATTAATCAGTCGTAAAACCAGAAAATCCACAACAGGGATTTTTTCCTGTTCCTTTTTTTTTTTTTTTTACTCCACTTTTGATAAACCTTTTCCTAATAAATAAATAATTATGTTTTTAAAAAATTGTTTTGTATTTCTAAAATAAATGTTTTTTCATGGTTGGAAGTCATGTTTGTAGAGCTCATAAAAGCCTTATTACATTTTAAACGAGGACAAAATAATAAAATTGCGAAGAAACTTTGACACAGCATAGAAAAAAAATGGGGTCTGGGTGGGTTTTGTATACATTAGCTTCTTGGTGGAGGAATATATACAGTTATCTATTGACAACTACTCGGAGTACATGTCTTTAGGTTGATATTAGCTCTCTAATGCAGACGAGGAATGCTCAATTAGGAGAAGAAGATCCATATTTTTTACCGCTAGCATTTAGATCAGGCAGTCCCATCATAAGATCTGTTCACATCATTAAGGTGAAAAGTGCAAAAATGAACATGGAATGAAAAGTACACTACGATCATCACAAGGTCAGTATTTTATAAGGCAGTAAACAAAGTAAAAAGTGTAAAAGTTGTCTTTACAGAGATGAGTTGATAGTAGTATTGATTAAAATGACAGACGAGGCTGACTAAGGGTATGAGGGCTGAGTGGCTCAGGTTGCTGTTATTTGTCGTTGCGGTTATGATGTCGGTCAACTCATATTCATTCGTGAGGAGTAACAACGGGTCAGCTCATCACTTGAGAGTTTGACATCTGATTTAGTTCAAGTGTGAAGGACCAGTCAGGTGATTAAGGCAATGACTTGGCAGAGCACACAGTAAATGTCACCTCTGCTGGGAATCAATAGCGCCTCGAGAATTCAGAGTGCATCGATAGATAGAGATGGAGACCGCTATACCAGATATTTGCTGAGGAGCGCCGGGCAGAAAGAGGTTGAGAGAAAGGCTGTGATGGCTGTTAGAAGTGATGTGTGAGTATGTGTACATGGACTATGTGTATGTGAGGGTAAATGCAATCAGACAGTGGAAGAACGAAGAAAGGAAGATTGAGAGAGGCAAAAGAAAACAAAGGGAACACATTCCTGTCAGAGTCTGCATCTTTCATGCATTCTAATGTCTTTATTATTGAGAATTATTTCACCTGGGTTTTTTTAGTATTGTTCCATACATACAATACAAGTGCTGAAAAATTGTATCTTCCCAAAACTGGACTTTATTTCACAGTGTGTGCTTTTTTTCTTTTGTCTAAGCCAGGGGTGTCGAACTCCAGGCCTCGAGGGCCGGTGTCCTGCAGGTTTTAGATCTCTGGAGAACTTCAAGACATGTTGAGGAGGTCCTTTAGCCATTTAAATCAGCTGTGATGGAAGGACACATCTAAAACCTGCAGGACACCAGCCCTCGAGGCCTGGAGTTCCCCATCCCTGCTTTAAGGCATTGTTTTCTGTAAGCTGAATAGATCGAGGTAACGTAGAATAACTTTGCTGTATTGTTTAGCATTTGTGTCCTTATGTACAGATTTGATATTGATCCAGAATTTGAAACGGCCATACCCATGTTAAAGAATGTTCGGTGCATTTTACCACCTCACTGCAATTAGTTTGCACCCAATCCAGCTTGTACCATGACATTTCATCCAGCCACCTTCTTCTCTTACCTGTTCCACATTTCCGTTTTCCCCTCGATCTTGCAATGCTTCTGAATCCATCAAGGTAAATGTCAGTGCACACACCTCACTATAGGCCTGGCTGACCCATTCCAGACTGGCTACACATACAGCCCAAGATGAGCCAGAAAGCCAAGAGAGAGAGAAAGAGAATCAATCAGGATGGGCCTTAGACACCTGCAGCTGGCAGGTTACCCAGGCATGGAGCACCTGAGTCATGAAACCATCTGGTTCTTGGCCCACACTGCCGAACCCTGGTCACACCTGCTGGGCCTGTAAAACAACACTGGAGCAGTAAACACACAGCCACACCATAGACCGCGGGCAGCCAAGCAAGCAGGGACAAGAGAAAAAAAAAGAAAAAGCACCTTTGCTGTTGGCTGGTTATTGTCACTATGTGAATGCAAAATCAGGAGGGTAATAAGAATAGAAATAAGGAGCAGAAGACAGAGGCAGAAATACAATGTAATTATAAAGAAAAAGGACAGCAGAGCCACACTAGAGGGACGGTACACAATACTGCGCTACTGGAAGTGTGAATGCTAAATTCACATGCTGAGCAAAACTAAGCTAATTTCTCAAAGTTGATTGTGCCTTACAGTTGGTTGATAAACACTTTGATGGGAATTTGCTGTAATTAGTGCATATTTAATCTACTTGCACAGAGCAACAGGTTTCATTTCTTCATGAGCAACTAGGAATAGTTCAGCAGGCACTTCCTGTCTGAATGGATGATATTCCCATTATACGGACGTGCCTGGTGGTCCTTTACAAAAGGTATCTCTCCAAAAGTTGATTCTGAATCAACTTTTGGAGAGATACTTACCTGGATGATTGAGAATGCATCAAGACGTTTACAAAAGGTAGTTGCAAGAGTTGACCCAAATTGCAAGAGTTCAAAAACAGCTGGACAGCTGTGTCATATGTTATCTTCTGTTGGTGTATAAAAGCTCACATGTGACTCAGAGAAGTTGGAAGTTGCCATTTAGGTAGAGGTATGAGAAGTGAGTACTTGGTGAAAGTGTAAGTGAAGTTAATAGTAATGAAGCAGAAATGACAGAAGAAACAGGTTGTTAGCTAAATTCATTCATTTTATAACAAATGATAATTATAACTGCATAATGAAAAGCACGTGTGAACATGAAAACTAGTAAATTGCAAATGATGTGTTGTGACGCAATAATTGGATGTTAAGTATCTAAATTTCAGGAACGGGACCAGGCCTCCAAACACGCTCCTTCCGGTTCTCATCCATATAGGTTCCCCCAGTTCTACAAGCTGTTCATTCTCGTTTATGTGCCCCACCCTCCCTCCCCTTTTCAATTCTTTAACTTCTTCACCTCTCATTAGTACATGGTGATCTGCCAGGCCTGGGGGCCACCACCAGTCCCCTTCGAGGCCTTCCCCAAACCACAGCTTAATTCATGTCCAACCCATTCACCTTTATCTACTAAAACACTGTCAAACCTAAAATGTGGACGTGCGACCAGCGAGTGAAAGAAATTGTTGTGTAATGAAGAAATACCAGATTCTGGTTATCATACATGCTTCTTTGACAAGGATTAATAAAAGACATCATCAGATTATTTGTTGCAAAATGGGCACAAGTGGTAAACCTCAAAAACAGACACACTACAAAATTCTAAAAAAGAAGTTCTGAAACACATTTCAATGATCTCCTATACAAAAATCAAGTATCATAATGTTCACTGGGGGACCCTATGCTTTGTCATGGGCGTGTTATTAACATACTGGTAAAGGTAGAGAGACGTCTAAAACTATCAAGAGGTGGTTTTATTGTCATTATGGAAAATGCAGTTTCTACCTCTGGCCCAAAGACTTCAATCTAAAGGATTTTCCACAAATTATTTAATATAACAATATTGTTTGATTTTATGCACATTTGTCCATTTTATTTGTCAGAATAAAAAATAAAGCACACCATTTTGACATGCTTTTATCACCCACATACACTGACATAAATCAATTCAGATTAAATATTTAAGGAATTTACTATCAGTTATTTCATCAATCTGAATATGCTGAAAACTGGTAATATGTAACTGTCTGTGCTTTCGAAACAGCATAGAGTTTCAAATAAATGAACACATTTGCTGCATGTGTCCAAAGGAATTCAAACTATGACTCCGTGAGTAAAACAAGTTGTTTAGTTTTTATTCAGCTCAGCTCACGTCCACAGCTCCACGGCTTGGAGCACACAGAAGGCATGCTTCCTCTGCACAGCATAATCTCCTGCCTCCAAAAGAGCAAAGGGCAACTGTAAATCGGCCCAGTGACTCATTCAGACTATCTGAAGATGCGGCGACCACTGCCAGCTGGCTACCAGTGTGTGTAACGAGGACTTCTCTTACACTACGGAAGTAATTTGACTTTGAAACTTTCAGTGGTACGTTGCATTCAAGCAGACGTGCCCTATTGCGATGCAAATCCAACATCCCCGGGGGGGGTGTAGAGTTGCGTGGTAAGTGAGCTGGTGTAACCCCGACAGTATCATTTCCTCACTGTCAGTCTGCTCAAATCCCCTTTCTAGTTGGCAAGCTTGTCAATACCTCCACCTCACACACCTCTCACTTCACCGCACAGGAACAGGGAGAGAGGTGTGAAGCGAGGAACTGAAAAACAACAAGAGCGTCAGCTGCAGGCACCAGCTGCTATCCAGCAGAATTCATTTGAATGCACTTTATTTTTTCCCTGTTGGGATTTGGCATGTCAATCTGAGCACTTTCAGCTTTACCTAGATGGCATGTTCATTCACCTTGAAAGGGGTGCTTTGTGTAATAGCCTCAGTAGGTAAACTTGAAACGGATGGTTTTAAAAGTATATTACTGGCGACTTTCTCCTGTCTTTGTTTGTGTTTATTGTGTCTAAACAACAGCCAAAGCAAAGTTTGGCCAAAAACCTGAAGCCCGTGGCAGTGACAGATGGAAACCCAATGCAACAGAAACACTGCCGAAACAAAAACGGTGCCACATCGACAGGGAGGTTACACCTTTTCGGGACCTGTCCGGAAGAGTCGAGTTCAAAATGGTGATGCTATCACAATTTGTTCTGAAAGGCTGCAAATTGCAATACAATTTAAGTTTGAAAGCTGCTAATCAGCAGCTCGCTGCTAGGTACAAAGCTATCAGAGGCAGGCGTCTGTCTGCGACGCACCGGGGTGGACAGGAAAAGATAAAGAATAAAAAAGTACATGGATGCAGATACTCAACCCCTCTGTTATCACGCCGCCCGTGTCTAAAGCTTTTATTGAGCGGTTACCCTGCTGCACACGAGTGGCTATTTGAGGTAAAGGACTAAGGCCTATGTTTGTCTCTACTTGTGGTTTTTTTGCTGTTATCTGTTTAACTTTCTTCTCTCTAGTTGACCTCTATTCATTAAAAGTAAGAGGGGGCTGCTGATACCCTGTCTGGAAACACTCCTCCCTACACCCAGAACTGACCTGCACCTTCTGATTATGGTTCAAGTGAAACTCAGCCTTGGCTTTAATAATTTCTGCTAAAACTTGAATGTTCCAAATTTCTGTTTACACCTCTCACCTTCCTCCGTTTGATCCTTCGATCACAGAAAATGAACATTATCCATGTTTTCCCATTATTTTACGTAACCTTCACAGGTGTGATCAGTAAGATGTCTGAATCATATACATATCTTCAACAACCCACCGGGCTTAATTAAAACCTAAAAAAAAACTTGTTTTGATTTCATTTCACCAACAGAAACTGAGACAATCACATCGCCTGCCTACATTCTCTCAGATGCAGTCATTGTACAAGATTTGCAAATCTTATGAACCTATATTTTATTCCTTAAGCTGAGAAAGATACGATCATTTTGAATTCAGGGCCGTGTTTACCTCTGTGTAGCATCCTCTCTTCTTTTGTCCAGAACTGACCAGACCAATTGCAGCAACACAGACTTTTGGGAGAAGAATATCGTCTCCTTCTTGTCTGATATAGTATTGCAGCTGCTAATGCACCCCCATACCATTAGAGATCCAGGCTTTTGAACTGAGTGCTGATAACAAGCCTCTCCTCTTTAGTCTAGAGGACGTGGTGTTCATGTTTTCCCAAAAGAATTTCAAATTTCTTCTGACCACAGAACAGTTTCCCACTTTGCCTCAGTCCCTTTTAAATGAGTGTTGGCTTGGAGAAGACAATTAGGTTCTGGATCATATTCACATTTCTTTGTATTATAGAGCTTAAACCTCCATTTGTGGATGGCACCAATGCCGGCCTTGTCCCTTGAACATATATTTCTCCAGACTCTGAATCTTTTGATGATATATGTACCGTGTGTGATGAGATATTCAAAGTCTCTGAAATTTTATGTTTATGTACAATATTCTGAAATGATCCTACAATTTGTAGACAGTGTTTTTGCAGATTAGTGAACCTCTCTGGTCATCTTTACTACTGAGTATGTCTTCCTCTCTAAGATGTTCTTTTTATACCCACTCATGTTACTGATTATTTTCTTACCTAATTAGCTGCAAAATGTTCCTCCAACTGTTCCTTTTAGTACCACTTACTTTTCCAGCCTTTTGTTGCCCCTCATGCTTTGTAACATGTTGCTGTCATCAAAATCAAAATGAGCTAATATTTTTTTCATGAAACATTCAAATGTCCCAGTTTAAGCATTGGATATCTTTTTTTCGTTCTATTGTGAATACAATACAGGTTTATTGAATTTAGTCTCTCTGCCTTTTTTAGAATCAGGTTTGTAAAGCTGTATGCACCGGTGGGAAAAACATATTACATAGTTTTGCATTTCAGATGTGCTTAATGATTCGCTGCCTCTTGTTATTCTTCTCTGTTTTTTGCTCAGCTCTTAACTCTTGTCCTATTTCTTCACTCTCTCTACATTTGTTTCTGTGTGGTTTTGTCCAAAAGTCACTCGGGCCACTGTTACTGTCAAGCAGAGATAGGGACAGTCTTTGTAACGCTGACAGGCAGAGCTTTCCCTCTCTATCCCTCAGCGCAGTTCGAATATGTACACATGCTTCCATGGTGCTAAAAAGAAGCATTGCAATATGCTGAAATGTTGTGGCTAATTTGTCGAGTAGTGTCAGAAGGTCCCACTCTCTTCAGCTTTGTAAACACAAGGCAAACAGATGCAAAGTGACTGACTTACGTGGACTAACAGAGAGCTAGAACAGCAACCAACTCGTGCAATGGACTTAGGATTACACTACACGTAATGGAAGTGTCACTTTATTCTAGGCTGAGAATGGTGTTACTCCATATAAACACAAATTAATGCACCAAAAAGTTCTCTTATGCGCTGTAGGAATTAGTGATGCTTCAGCAAAAAATTCTATTGCGTGTACAGAATCACTTGAAACAAATTCATTTCTCGAGCTCTTGAAGGTAGCAAAGCTGGTTAGAACATACACAGCAGATATGTGTGATTATGTATTTTCATTTAAGTGTTAGGAAAACTTGTCAGCGGTGCAATTTACTGTAACCTGCGTCAATCCAAACTCAAGGCACAGTTTTCTCCAAAGAAATAAAATTAAAAAATGTAAACCCAGGAGGTTCACACAGAGTTGAAGGATTACTTTAAGCAAAAACGCTATTTTTTTTGTTTCGTTTGACATAATAGGGACTGAAACAACATTTTTTCTTTTGTAATCCAAAAAAACGGAAAATGTAAAAATGCATCTTCTGATCTATTTACAAATACAGAAATATGCACACAGAAAATCATTTGTGTTGGATATTCTTTGATTATTGTTTCTTCATGTTTTTGTGTTTCTTTAGTTCTCAGTGATCTTAGTCCTCTCGCCCTTAGTGTTATCTCAGCCTGTGTTTAGTCTCTGTGTTTGTTTGTCTCCTGTGTCTTCCCAGCCAGTCATGTCTCCCTGTCACTGTTAGTTACTCTCATCTCTGTGCTCCATGTCCTGTTTCTGTGCCTCTCCTGTGTTCCTGGTGTCGTGTCTCTAGTGAAGGTTTCGTTTTCCTGTTCTCCTCATTTAGTCTCCGTGTGTTGTGTGCGTGGTTTTGAGCCCGTCACGTTTCCACGTCTCTGTCTCAACTCTGCTTATGTCTCATGCTTCCTGTTTTATTTTAATAGTCCTTGTCCTACGTCAGTCTTTATGTCTGATTAGTCCCAGCTGTGTTTCCACCTGTTCCCCATCCTCTCGTTATCCTGCCTGTGTATTTTGGTCCTCAGTCTTCCCCTGCTTGTTGTCGCGTCGTACCATCAAACCTTCCCATGTCCTCCCGGTATTTCCTAGTCCTCCGCTCCCAGTTTAGTTCCCTAGTTTCTTAGTTTGAGTTTCATGTTTCTAGTTTCTTGTTTTTGGTTTTGTTTTCTGTATTAGTATCAGAGCTGCCATTTTGAGTTTACTCCCCATGAATGAGTCCTGCATTTGGGTCCTACATCCTGCCTGCCACAGCAAACCTTGACAGTACCTGCATCCTTTCACATTATACACTAAATATTATCAGCTTTCTGGTCTTGCATCAGTCTAGCTTCATTATCAGCAGTAAACAACAGTGCTACCCATTACGCTTTATAAAGTAGATATGGCTAAGACAGGCAATTTAAGCATGAGAGTATATTCGGAGTAAAAATTGCAAAGCCGAATAGCCCGGGAAGCTTTTTTCCTTTTTAACCCTTTATCACCAACGTGTCATACAGGCTGCCCTGACTTTGTAATTTTGGGTGTAAAATTAACTCATTCCCATATTTCAGGGACCGTTTGAATTTTCTGTCTAGCACTAAATGGTTGAGGAGTTCCAGTACTGTGAAGAGTGCAGGTAGAACTGATTTCTCTCTGTCAGACAGCAGCACCTCGTCAATGCTTTGTGCTACCGCGATGCACCAAATATCCCCGTAAAGCTCATCTTCTCTTCTTTACGAAACCGTTTGACTTCTGTCTCCAGCACAAGTTAACAACTGTGACCATTTAAAGAACACCTGCAAAGTGGGACTGCTGCTGGCTGATGGTAAAAAATATGGTTAAAATACATTCAAATACTCTGGGATTCATGCAATAATGGACAATGTGCTTTCAAAAATGTAATTTAAAAACATTTCCTACACAGTGGTGGAATCTGATTCTTCTGATGAAACGTCAGTGAGGAAATCCTTACCTGATTTAAGAGAATATAGAAAAATGCATTATGAAGCTCAAATGTATACCCAATCCTATTTGATCCTGACAAAAGTGCACTAAAACAGGGGGATCATATTCCAGGCTGTTTCACAGCTGTGGGCCCACACTCAGCTCTGATGAAGAAATGCCTATATTATTCTCAATAAGCCAACTGTCTCCACTACCCTTAGAAGACATAAAATAATATGGATAAATATGCTATACAGGGTCTCAAGCAGCTCTATGCATTGGTGTTGACATCACAATTTTCACTCCTGTGACAAAAATACATATTTGACTCGACACCACAGCCACTGTGTGCAGAAAGAGGAGAAATATTGTCTTACGTGTACAGTCTGTCTTGGACACAAATGTTACAAACAAACTACATATAAAATCACCATATTAACTAGTACCTAAACATTTATTTGATAGTAATTAATTTATTTTACGATGAGTGTGCATGTCAACAGCTGTAGCACAGAATGAGCGTGCGAGCTTTGATGAAGTAGGGCCATGGTCATCTTTAACCACTTCATACCACTTTGACTCTCTGCTCCTTTTCTCAAAGAGGAAAGAAGACAGGGAAGCAAAAGCGCAGAGCAGAGCCAGTCCACCCAATGTTGATTTCATCACAAAGAGCTGGCAGGTATTGTCACTAATCTGCAGCCATTGATCTCATCCTCAAAGACAACAAGAACTGATCTTTTTTTTTCTCCCGCACTCTGTGTTTTTGTCTTTCAACTATGAGTGTATAAGTGATTTGTTCCATTTGCCCATACTAACCATTAAAGATCAGTGGCATGACTTTGATTCCAACTAGGATGAGAAAAACAACTGATCACAAGCGCGTCACATGACAGTAAAAAGCCTACAGCTTTTTACTTTGATATGACCATTGCCGTCTTTGGCAAAACAAGAGTAGGATTTCTTTTCTCTCAGCACACAAAGTCTGAAGCTAACTGAGCGCACAGTTTTGATAACTGATGTTTGTGTGGACTGTGCATATTCTTCTTCTGTCCTGAAATGCCCCCCCGTCTCAGTCCCTGATGCTCTCGACTGTGAAGCTCAAAAGTTTCCTGTAACAAAGTAACAACACAAAGATTTATTCAAATTTAATATAACTTTGTTTCTGATTTTTCTTTGTTATCAAATGGATAATTTAGTATGCCCTTTCCTTTCAAGAAGTTCATGTAAACATGAGAGACAGACAAAAACAAGCCCCCTCGTTTGACTCTATTCTTTGACACTAACCATTTTACACTTACACTGACGACTAGCTTTTGTAGTGCAGGCTTCCAGGTGTGTCATTTTTAGATGACACAGTGTTTCACAAATGCTTTTTAAAATCTTTTTAGGCTCGAGGAGGTTAAGTAAAATAGGTGGTCGATCCACTAACCGTCCCAGCCCCTCCCAGCGGTGGTAATCACCATAGCAACCAGTAATTCATCATTTCAAAGAATGCTTAAAGTCCATTTTTCAGTCTAGTAGTCATCATGGCATCCAAAATGTCCACGATGCCATCACAGAATATATCAAAGGGCAGCACTGCCACATTCAAAACAAAAGAAGACACGGGTATTAAATGATTAGACTGCAATTTATGTTGTTAAAATATTTTAATAATCTGTGTGATTATGTCACCATGTTGGCAGCATTTTTCCTCCACCATAAAGGACATGACCGTATCCTTTAGTATTTTTCCCACCGGAGCCTTGTGCGTGTTTACAGGGCGTAAATTCACTGCTAAAAGGTTCAGAGGTTTTAAGTGTCCTTCATTTTCTCCTTTTTAATGAATAATCCAGAAGTATTTGATTTAATGATAACTCTGAACTTTTCAGAATTTGCCTTCTGCTGATGGCAGGACTATGCCAATAAATACGACTAAGCATTAATGAATGCCACAGTTCTGCAAATTGAACTCCAACAAGAGAGGGGGGAAGCTTCCATGGAGTGTCGCCCACTCATCTTCCAATTTGTCGCTGAATAAGTTGTACCAGCGCAGTATGATGAATGGAAAACCATTTAAATATTCATGTTCAACATAATATGCTGCATTACTTTGCCCTTTTGTCCTGATACGCACACAACAAGTATAAATATTTCTCTATGAATTGAAGATGTTAATGTTTGCGTGATCGTATCTTGTCTGTTTTCTAGAGGTCAGCGTAGAAAATTATTACCCTGCGATAGAGTTTTTGTCCTTTTTTTAATCTTCGACTATTATTCCATTGATTTTATATGAATACAATAAGGAGTCTTCTATCTCTGTGTAATGTACCTGATAACCATGACAATCTCACTCTTGACTTCAATTTTAAATGTTTATCTGACTGCGCCTGTATTAACATATAACACTCAAATAACATTAAAATATAAATAGTTCTGTTTCTGCAAGTTTTTAGTGAAGAAACAAAGCAATAAATATAAGAGCAGTCCTCTGCCCACTTACACAGTACTAAATATTGAATATTTTACATATGCTGCAGTGCGCTGCGTTGAAATAATTGTAACAAAGAAGTAAATGTTTCCTCAGCCCGCTCCCACCTCGCTGACCTTCCCAGTGTCTCTGGCCCTGAGATGGGATGTTAATGCCGGTGTCTGGATGGCTGCCATACTGCAGCTTGTGCTCTAATGGATTGATAAAAAAGCTCTGAGCACAGAATCAATCATAATATAAACCTGAAGTGAAGCTTGTTAAACTCTGAGGAAAGTTCCTCTACTCTAATGCCCCTAATCTTCAGCAATTTGCTGTCCAACAGAAGGATTGCAGTTGCTACCTTCTTCCTGCCATGCATTCAGAGGCCACAATCATTTCAGGTGATGGACCTGAGGTGACTCTAAGGGAAATGGGGAATTTGTGCAGAGGTCTCTATGTGTCTGTGGATTTATCTTTCCGTGTCCTCATCTTTCTGCCATCTTACCTAAACTAAGCCAGTGCTTCGGCATTGGCGAGAACACTAACCATCAGTAGTTCCTACAGGACTGCACACTTCTGGTCAGAGACCTCTGATATTGTGCCTGCAATCTGCCGCAGCCACTCTTCCAGTTCGGGGGTTATAGCGCCTAATGCTATTATTAACACTGGGACCACTTTTCACATCTCCTGTTCCCTCAGTATTTTTGGATTTTCTTGTGCTCCTTCTTTCTGATGTTGTTCTTTCTGCTATGATCACAGCCTCCGCATTATCATTTACTCCAACCTTTTCTAGTGCCTGCGAGTACTTCTTAATATCAGCTGCTGGATAGTGCCTCTAGTAAAGGTCCCCAAGCCAGCCGACAATGCTACCCAAGTCTACCTTGGAACATGAGCGAGAGACCTATATCTAAGCTTAAACATGAATCCACTATACAAGTTCTGCAATACACTCATGAAAAAAAAGACTAAGAATATGTAACTGAACGTCATATTTTATTAGCTTGCATACACGTTTGAGTTCATAACTGCTTTATTTCTTCATCACACAGTTGCTGCAGATTTATAATGCAAATCTCCCATCCTGCCACATGCTAAAGATACTCTACAGGATTGAGATATGGTACCTGTGGTATCAGTGATGTGGATTCGTTCATTTCATATCTTTTCAAAAGGTCATTCTCTATTAGGATTATTGATGCCTCTTCTTCTTACGCTCCTCTCTCTGTGGGTTGGGTTGGGTGTAGCATGTAACAAAGTGGAGTGTTACTGTAATTACATTATGTAATGTTTTTCTGTACTAAATGTAGTAATTGCATTACTACATTATGTTATTACCTGCATTACAAAGGTTCTTCAGCTATCAATGCACCGGACAAAGAGAACGAAAAAAACAAACATGCTTTTTTTTCTTCCTGCACATTTTTGCTTCAATCAGTTGATTTGAGTTCATGCGTGTGAGGAGCAAAACAGTGGCGCAGTATAGTGATGCAGCTTCTCAGGAGTCGAGATATGGACATTACTCTTGGTTTTATTGTTCAAAAGGACAAGAGTGTGATGGTAAAGTGGAAACTGCATCCGAGACAGAAACAGCCACCTTATACTGCACAGACAACATGCTAACAGATAGCTGACCCCAGCCAGGCAGCCAGAACGCCCCTTTAAGGTCACTTCAAAGTCTTGTTGGTTTCCTCTTTGCATTGTGTTGTCAGTTTTGTGTTCTTAAAAAAAACAAAAAACTAAAATAAGAGACATCACATGTGTGTCCAAATATGATTGTAGGTGCAACTATAGTTACCTGGTAATCACGATGAGGTTGTTTCATCATAATGAAAGAATGTAACTAGTAGTGTAACACATTACCTACTCTTGTGAGTTATCAAACACACTGCATTACTTTTAAGAAAAGTAACGAGGAACCTGAAACGCATTGTTTTCCTTGAGTAACCGACACTGGTTACCACTCAAACACATCCTTCAGAGGCATGATTGAGATTATAGACAATCATCTCATCATTGTTCAACACTTTGTAAGTACTTTATTTCTGTTTATAAAGCACTTTGAAACAGTCTGTTTTAGAACACCTATTTAGTTCCCTTAAATACTGTTAAAAACCACATTCATCCATTTGAAAATGTAAAGAGTGAAGAACAGCAACATGGTCATGCTGAGTTAGAACTAAAGTAAGCCTTCAGTTTCAGATAGGAAAGGAAGGGGGAGGGTTAAACATTCGGCAACATTTTCATGGGTCAGACACTATTTTATTGCTCGACAATAAATCTGATTTAATATCTATTGTGCTGCAGGTCCTGCATGGATGCGGGTCAGTACAGAGAGTGAAAGAGAAAAGAAAATGAGGAAAGGAGGCAGGCACAACTCAGTGATATAAATAAAAAGTGAAAGGAGAGGAAGCAGAATGGATATTGGGGCATTGTTATATTAAATCAGAATAATAAAGCTGTACATTCACAAACAGCATCTAATAGAGACATCCAGGAGCCAAAGAGCCGCACTCCCCGAGCGGATGGTATGGCAGTTCTCAGTGATGCTGACACAAGGACACAGCTGCAAAAGCCAGTTTTAATCAACACAGCAATGTAACCCCGACTCGGAGAGCAAAGTGGCTCATGCCGTAAAAAGCAGCTCTGCTTCTGCAGATCCAGATGCCCAAAGTGTCGGTGTGAAATAACAAGCTCCGCTACTAGTTTACTGCTGTAATGGTGTCAAACACCCTAAAGAAGGCTTATCAAAGAGTACGACACAGTTTGAATTCTGCCCATGCTAATCAATGCCATTCAGTTTTATATTGCTGCTTTAATCTATATATCCCAAGCTCTATAACCCACCGTGTACTTAGAAGATTTACTAGTATCTGATGCACTGCAATACCCTCATTGTGTTTTTGAAGAGAGTACGGGGAGACGTAAACAACTGCCATTAGCTCCTATCACACAACACGAATACAGTATTAGTCTCAGATCACGGCAGGCGTGTATTAGCACTTTGTCCAAAGTTCAGTGCTTCATCCAACAGTTATTATCATTTGTACTGTGCGTATGTTTAATATTGCAAAGGACCAAAAGGACCACTCCTCGTTACACTGAGTTTGGAAGCGTTGTGATTGATAGCATGCACATTTCTGTCAAACCAATTTGCTACAGAAAGCAAAATATTATTTTTTTAAAGTTACTTTGATATCCTCTAAAAATGAAAGAGAGTTTGCATGCAAGCACAATAATCATTCATTCCTAGAAGATACTTCTAGTAGGATTCAAAAAGAAATGTGATCGTGTTTGCTAGGAGCTGGATTTGTGTCTGTAGCCAGATATGAGGTTCTGATCTCGGTCAATTTAAGAGTTAATGTGATGACCACAGTTACATATAAGTCACATGGGAATACGATCCCAAACTACGTCCTCTCACCTCGTTTAGTTGTCCAAATAGATATGTGTATTTGCAGCCAACTATTTTGGTGATGACATCTATTATTTGATAAGCTTACACTGTTTGGAGAGACTTAAAGACTCAGTATTACTGACGCTTTTCAAGCAGAAGCATGATTAAGTGATTTCTTTGCTTGGTTTAGTTGTTTTGCCCTGCAGAATGTTGCTTGGGGAGTATTCTGGGTATTTTTTAAAACCTTGACTACAGCCCTGGCTGAATTTAGCGGTGAAAGAATAGAAATCATATTTAAAAGGCTGACTGTAAAGGTTTAAGTGCTGCTGTGTAATGAAATTCTCTCTGAAACAATTGATGGAATAAGTTAGCTGTCTAACAGCAGCAGTCTACATAATTAAGCTTATGTGGATTTCATCAAAGATGTTTAATATTCACTTACTGTCTAAATCTTTTAGAGGTCCTCCGCTTGGAACGTTATAGCGACAGAGGCCATCCAAGTATGAGCTTTCACTCTAAGACGAACGCCGTACAGTATCAGCGCTTGATAATGCGTGTTACGGCGATTCCGACAGTTGCTATACATCAGGAGCGTGATCAATACTTGAAAGAAAACTTGCCCCCTGCCTCTCGTTTGTATTCCATCGTAGTGTACCACAAGCGCCTGATCACTTGTCTGCCTTTGCTCATTATGGCCACTCAGATGGATACTGTACATCTGCCAGCCCTTGTCATTATGGATAAAAATGTCACTTCCTGAGAAACCTCTCCCCCGTTTCTGTGACAGCAGAGTTTCAGCGCTTGACTGCATGTCCCTTTCTCATTATGGCCACTCATACAGAGTTACATCAGCTGGCCAGCATCCAGCTCGTCAGCTCTATTTGTGATTAAATGACACGTTGCAGATGTGAGGTCAGCACACAGTCAGATAGCTGCCACTTGTAAATGTCTGTTAGTACACACAGGTCAATGGGTACATTGTCAAGTGTGACTCACTTGATTTATACCAGCGGTTCACTTTGTAAGGTTTATAAATTTAGACTAATGAATGGTGCCCGAGCCTTTTAAATTTTAAACACATCTAGAAATGAATCTCGATAGACTCACACGTACTAAAGAAGAGCTCCTTGAACACTGAGGGTGGGAGTCTTCAGTGATCTGCCAATCCATTTGGATTTGATCTATTATACTATTATGATTCAGTTCAAATTTGATTCTCTGTTCTTTTACTTATAAAGAAAAATAAGGTCACTATGTTTTACATACCTCATCTCGCTGTGTACCAAACTAAACCGTTTGTGACGAGGGTCATTGACCAAAACAGCTGAAAATGTATCCAGCTGTTTTACTTGACTTTCTCTTTTTGCTTTTTCCAGTAATGGTTTCCTGCTCTTTTTTCATCACAATTGCAAAATAAAAGCATTATTTCCTGACAAAATCAGTGTATAAAGGATTTTGGTAAAGAAAAAAGAAACAGTAATTGTACTTGAGTAGGTGGTGGGGTGCAGGAGTGGTGGACCTTTCCGTTGCAGTGCCAGGAGAAGGTCGTCATTACCTTAAAAACATGATGCCTGCAGGAATCATACTAAACTATGGGCTTAGAGGTGGTTGAAGTTTAGTCATGCTAAAGTGCTGTAGTGTGTGTTAGTTAGGTCATTTCCACTGTTGGTGCTGGAGCACAGTTTTTATCTGTGAAGTAATATGATGTAGTACCAAATATAAGGTTCTGATAAAGCATCATTGTCATTAAACGTGACTGCTGTGTTTAAATATAAAGATAAGAAACGCCAGTCTTTTACATTTTTTTTTAGCTGAACCTTTTGGACACAGTATTAGAGATGTGTTCAGGTTATTCTAGAAATAAGAGCAAAATGTTCTGAAATATCTGCCACAGGCACAATGCTACATATATTTTGTTTGTTTGTTTTTTGCCATTACCTCTAAATAAAGAAAAACGTTCTCCTTGATTCTGTTTTAATCTGCAGGCCTGTGAAAAAGGGTGCTATCTAATTATCAGTGTGTCTCCTTATTTACATCTTGGTGGCGTTTTAGAGAAAACAATTATACTGTCAGATTTACATGTAATAAGACTTGCTAGTACACACATTTTATCTCTCCAGCCCTCTCAAAGCTTCCAAATATAGCCTGCATTGTTTATTCTTGTGCTATTCTGGTGTCTCTGAGTAGCTGACATTATTACACTTGAGGTTAAATCTCAGACTTCACTGAAATAATTACAGTCAATACGTCAAATTGATTCTGGTCAGTTATGTAGCTCACTTTACAACAATGTGGAGGAGCTTTTGTGCTCGAGTGCAGTACTGCTTTTCATGTGTGCATGCGTACGAGAGGTACGGGTCTGTTAGCGCACTTGCTCGTGCACACTAAGATGCTATGATGTCGTTTGATTTCAAAATCAGTGCGCTCTAATCGGACGAGAAAAGGCTTTGGCTGCCTGGCTGCAGATAAACGAATAGCATGCAGGACAGTAGCAGAGGTTGAACTGGGGTCAAGCACCACTCAGTCTCCTGTGCTGTCTGGCAGCACAGGAGACTGCACAACCTGTCACAATACAGATACCCCTAGAGAAGAACAGCAAGAGACCATGAAACAAAGGAGGGAGAAAGGGAGCAGAGAAAGTCAGCTGGAAAACAGAGAGGAGAGGTCGGGTTCACAACTTGAATTAGTGAGCAGAGGAAGGAGCCCGGCAATAGTGACAGAGCCTAGGTATTTAGGGACACTTTGATTCTCTGATATGCATCCAGTGGTTAAAATTCTTGTTTTATTAATTTTTAATTATTGGAATGGAACTCATTTCAAAAATGAGTTCCATTTTTTTCCCTGTGACAGGATTTGAGTTTCATATTTCCACCTAGCAAACCTCTCTTGTTTTCTCCCGTCTTATATGAAAGGGACAAGATAAAATATTATAATATTATTCTAGATTATACAAATGCTATTACTGCGTCTGTTATACTTTCGATAAATATATTCATTGTTTGATTGTGCATAAGAAAAAAGCTTTTCAGGTCCTGCATGCATAAAGTAGAATTTAGGTCCCGTGCAGTCCACCAAGATCCTGACTGCACCTCACTGGAAACAGGTACTGGAGTACCTGTGGAGTACCTGTGGAGTACTGGAGTTCACCGTGAAGTAACTTCAAAGATAAGAAAATAAAGCATGCAGTGGACACTTTTCAGTGTTTTTAACACTTGGTTTCACTTCAGCTCTTTGTATGGTATAACTTCATAGCTAGTGCACCAACAATACAGAGCTCAATGCAGACAGACGGGCCATCCCAGGAGTGGACTGCTCGACCATAAATTCCTCTTAACTCAAACGTTGTAGTAGTTGCTGCATGCGTGTTGCATTTCCTGCAACGCTGGGTGAAAGTTATGTCCAGTACTGCGTCCAGCCTCAACTCCACTAAGGCGACTGGGCTTGGAGCAATTCATCTGTCTTACTGGAGGTATAGGAAGGAGGACAGAAGAGTAATGAGGACAACACGAGTTAAATTTCAGGTCACTGGGGGACAGTGGGGTAGGCTACATGAGTGTTCATCCGCTGCCAAGGCCGTAGTCATAGGAGGGGCTGCCCATTAAGAACGATTTATGATATATCCAAACTGCATGTCCGATGGTCAGATAGCATCAGAATATTCATCTCCCTACAGCTTTCCAGCATTAGATAGGCAGCCTATCTTTGTTCACCCTCTGTAACTTTTCCAATCTGACATTCACACTCACTTTGTGTTGTGACTGCAGAGGTGAGAAAACAGTTACGTATCTTGACCCTTTTTCATATGTACAACCCAATGCCACATCAGTTTGTGCGTGAAGAAGCAGCCTGAAAAGGTGCACCGTTATCCTCCATTATCCCCACTTTGCCCTTCTTTTACCCTGCCTTGTGCTATGCCCAGTCACAACAGCTTACTTCCAGGGTGGTTGGAGAGTACATCTTAAGTGCCTGTTCTGACAGACCATAACTCTGCCCTTAGACAGCGCTTGTGGGGGTGTGCTGCGTGTCACGGGGAAACCTCTGGCACTCGCTCCACTGATAACCATGTTATTGAAGGGTGGGGACATAATTAGAGGGTGTGCCAGCGAGTACAGAATGTGGAACATCATTAACATGCTCACATTGTTGAAGTGGGGACTGTAATTAAAGGGTTCCCTCCACAGTTGGAGGGGGCTTTGATTGGCGAAGCAGAGGGACAAAGTGATTTTGCTCATTTGCTACTAGCAGCTGTAGTGACCTTCACACCAGTTGGCATCTACTACCAAGTGGTGTGTTGTCGGTGCGCATGTGTTTCTAACTGTGTGTGTGGGAGCACCAAAACTATATGTGTGCATGTGTATCTATTTTGAATGGAAGAAGACACAAAAAAGAGATACTGGGTCAATTAGACACTGGAGCCTGCAACTGAATAGAAAAGAGAAATGGGGGTCAGTGTTGGGACAGCCAATCCACTGTTCTCTATAACAAAAGGCCAGAGGAGAAAATGTCTGATAAAAGAGCAGGAAAGGAAGTTATACTCAAACCCCTCAGGGCTAGAGACAGATCACAAGGCTGAACTGTGAATCATTTGCTTCTCCCTTGAGGAAGCTTTTGTAAGCACTGAATGCCTGTTAAGTGATTAATCATAGTTCCTTTCCTTTCTCCTATTATTTTAACTTGTAGCATAGGAATTTGTGGACTTGTTCAGTTTTCCAGCCATGCTCAGATCATTTGGGGGGTTAAAAGTCAGTCCAAAATTCTTAGATGGGATTCTTTACCATGTGAAACAAGGATTTCTGTCCACGGTGGAAGTTTCACTCAATACTAAAAAGGCAGAAAACAACAAGATGACTCACCCAGTAGACATCCAGGGTCAGAGCTACAGCTCTGGATGTCTGGCTGAGTTTGTTACTGCCCTGCACTGCTGGTAGGAGAGTTTTTAAAGATTTTGTCAAAATACATTACCTAGAGGCATAAATAAAACTTGGAAAGTACTCTCGTGCAATACATCTAGAGCTAAGCAGAGGAGAAAAACAGCAAACAAATAAAACCTTTTTCTAAATGGACAATGTAGAAACAGTAATTATAAAGACACTTCAGACCCTTTAAAATTTGATAAAAGCTTGCATTTTGCATCCTTTCTTTGAAAATGCTCACAAAAAAATAATGTAAATAGAGCAATAATTTTTAATGTTAGCATCATCCTATTATCCCAATCAGAAGCACAATTACATTACTCAGAATTTCACAGTAAATTCCTAGCTTCCAGAACAACCCATGCTTTTTGGTGAGTGTATTAAACAATCAAAACTCCTGAATAGAACAAAAAAGTATCTTTTTGCATATCTACTGTAATTATAAAATCTATTGTGTACTACTGTTTTTGTTCACTGGTTGTTTACCTGCCTAAAGCCTGTGACAGTCTACACGTGTATGAGCAGAAGTGCAAGTACTGCAAGGAGGAATGCTTTGTTCTGTGCCACTGGCTGCAGAGTTGTCATGATCCTCAACAAGATTTCCCTCTTTAACTGAGCTAGACCAAAGGAAAATAGTCAGTATATATACTGTGTTGCTCTGGAAGTGTGATGATACAAATGCTAGTATTTTTAAAATATCTTTACTGCCATCTGACAAGTAGTTGAGATCATTCTTTCCATATTTACTGAACAGTTGATAAGTTTTCATGTTGGACAAAAAAACACCCCTGAAAGAATCTGACAAAAGTTTAGACAGATGATGACTGCTAAAGACTGTCAAAGCCTCTTAAAGTGCCGATCACAAGTTATCCATGGAAGGACAATTGATAACTGGTAACGGAGCCATGGGTGCCAAACATTGTGTGGGAATATTCAGCACTAGTCAGAGTGCAGAGTGCAAATTTCATGTTGAAAGCACTTAAACTGACTACAGGAGTGTCAGAAGTGCTACATGGAAGGAAGTGCCTTATGCATCTGATTTTCTTTTTAAAAAAATTGTGGATGTCTAGGTGCGAGTGCATCGTTTACTTGGCTAACAGATGGTAAAAGAATGCGCTATGGAAAGATCTACATAACAGTAGGCAGATGGTTTTAAAGTTGTGACTGCGCTGTGCTTTTGTGATCGTTGCTCGCCTGTTGTGTTGGGATTTTCAGCATCCGCTGCTGATTGTGTGCAAAGCAGGAGCAGGCACATGTACACAATGACGTACTGGCTGCACAATGGCCATTCACACAAATGGATAATCCCACGACAACCATCAAAGCCCTTTGGCAAACACTAACACCATTAACACTGCCATTAGAGAGGGACAATTGATTTATTTACCTGCAAAGGAGTTTTAGTTTGTGACTAACATCACAAACCTCACACACTGCCATCAGGCAGCCAGAGGCCATTTGACAGGTGTTCACAGTACAGTTATTTTTGCACAAAACAAACAAACAAATCCCCACTAAAAGTAAATGTAAATGAACTAATGAGCTAAAAGAAATATGCATGAAATCACTTTATTCGAGCTGAAAGAAAAAAATAATAATTTAGAGCAGCCTTAGGTTAAAGACAGCATGTCTGAATAACACAGATATCCACAATTCAAACCAGCCACCTTGGACTAAAAATGGCAATCGTTTCACGAGTGTGTGGAGTAAAAGGTCACTCCCTACGCCTAACTGTATATTCAAGTGTTTGTAGCTACAGTGAGTAAAGAGCGGCGCACCCATACATTCATTTAACACTATTATATGCTTTCTGCAAGCTAAAGTGTATTTTTATGCACATGTGAAACTAAGAGGAAAGGAAGAGTCATGTTGTCTATCTATGAAACATAAAAAAACTGAAAAGTTTAACACTGCAAGCACTCTTGTGAGACAAGAGTGTGAGAAATGCCATCAGATAGCATCACTGACTGACACATATAGTACCACCATGCCTGTTCTAGTGTAAGAGCTCAGATGAGCAGAGCGAGATGGGAATTTGAAAAGCATATCTGGACAGCCGCGCCCTGCGGTTGATTGATTAGCCCTCGTGAAGCTCTTTTCTCTGCTTTCTGTCTTTATATCTACTTTCCCTTCCCCGAGCACGCTCAAAGGTCAAACAAGTTTATCTGTTCTGCAGTGAAGGCTAAGGAAATGTGCAATGTGTTTATTCACACATCAATGCATTCTCACTACTTTGCTCATTTTCACTATTTCTCAGTCAATCTAACAACTTATCTTTTGCCACCCTGTCTCTGACTCTTATACAAATCTATAAACTAATAGACAATTTAAGGCATTTTAGAGACACGGAAATCAATGCACATTCACATAAGCGCAACCTAGTGTGTTTTCTGTAAACAGCAAATATGGTGGTGGGGGCAGTGATCCAGTAGGATGTATTTAGCCCTATGTCACTACATCCTTCCAATAAATGTTATTATTATCATCATTACAGAATCGTGTAATCGTGAGCGTCCAAGTCAAAATGAACGATGACGTACCAGACAGAGAGACACAGCGTCCTACCTGACTTGGCCCCGTCTTTGTTTTCCATTAGTCAGAGTTATAGCAGTTATGGCACCCTTTGAGAGCACTTAAGGGTGGTGATAAATACACACAACCACTAAAATAAAGCTGACTGACAATTCAGGGACAACACACACCTACATTGTCTCTGAATCATCCGGTCTAGCTCCATTCCTCTAGAACACTCTTACTCACTTTACAGAAATGGCCTGTATATCATTTTTAATCTTTACAGAGGCAAAGGGTCGGCCTGAAGGTCCTCACATTAAAAGCAACTCTATCACGATATGAATGATGAGCGGTGGTTTTATAATTACAACTGAACCAGTCCGGGACCCTTCCTGATATCTGGGAAACATCCTTTCTGTGATTAAGCTTCTGTCAAAGCCAGTGAAGGTAAATATATACTCGGTAAACAATACATAGGCCTAATTACTCTTTAAAAAATCTACAAATCATTTTTTGTTTTTAGTTATTTCTGTCTCAATCTTGCATATTTAGACTTATATAAGTCAAATACTCAAAGACAGCAGTGGAAAAATACTGGAGACTTTCAAAATGACACTAAATGCACTGAAATATTTGACTTTCATTCTCTGCGTGTGGTGTCTTCAAAAACAAGGCAATGAACTTGAGTTCAGTGTTGCAAAGCATAACATTACGTCACAAGACAGTCTTTTGACTCGGACTGCAAGTATCATCGCCTAAGACACAAAAAGAGACAGCACAATGCCTTTGACCATATAATAAATCAACCAGAATAAATCAGCTCAGTGGGAAAAAAGTAGGAAGCACGAGACGAGAGCTGTGAAACTTAAATGAGGATTGAGGTAGCTATTGGGAAAGGATGAGACAGAGAGGGAGAGAGACAAGTGGTGAGAAGGCTGTTTGTTTATTCTGGCGGAGGAGAATTTAGGTACCAGCACTTCAGTGAACAAGCAATCAAATGTTGAAAACACAGCCTCATTGTTGACATAAATCATAATTATACCACAGCCTTACGCTGCATTTCCTGATATAAGAGCAATCGCAATAGAGAAAATTACACATGCACTGTTGTGATGGAGTACTTTATAATCATAGGTTACAACTGATGTTGATCTGAGTGGCTCATTTTAAGTATATGCGAGGTTAATTTTTGTGTGCTGTGCGTGTGTATGTGTGTGTATTTCTGTGCTGACATCTCTTGTGCTGTAAGAATAAAATATACAGTGTGTACTTATTAATCTAATATTTATTAGCAGTTTAAAGGTAGACGTATTCTTCCTGAATCATTCAGTTCATAACATTCAGTCTGGGATGAGCTTTCCTTGGTTCACTAGACCACATGATCCAAATAATTATTGTCAGGGGTCTATTGAGTTATATGCACTGGCACTCCCAGAATAAAAATTATAGAGCCTTAGTTGAGTGCTTTGGCAGCGCACCAGTTGATGCCCATAAGCTATAGCTTGCTAGAAAGATGGATAGCAGTATAAGGTTTTTATTAAATATGTAGAATTCTCACTACCTGTTTGAATCAGCCTGAGGTTTTACTATTTTAAAAAAAAATTTTAAAAATTATTTTATCATGATTATTTTTTTCATTAAAAATAATGATATGTAATAATGAACTGTAAAATATTGGAATAAGTCAAATGTTTAAAAATCAACAAATCAAAAATCAAATTTCGAGTGTTTTATTAAATGTAGTGAAACATATCAGATGACTAGTGCTGTAAAAGCACAGATTAGTATCTACTAGGTCAGTGTTTCCAACCACTGTGCCGCGGCACACAGGTGTGCTATGAGAAATGATCAGGTGTGCCGTGGAAGATTATCTGCTCTCACCTGATTGGTACTCTAAGGGATCAGCGTGAGTAACGGGGAGAACAATCACATTCTCTTCCACTAGAGGGCAGTACAACTACCTGCTCTAATTAAATGGGTTGCCAATTGCCAGTAAAAACAGAAGAAGACGAAGAAGAAATTACATAATAGTCATGCTGTGAGTGAGACAATGCAGTGCATAACAGCAATAGATAAATATTTGAAAAGAAAAAGTAGTCAGTCTGACCTGGGTCCTGGAGAAAACTCTGACCCAGATGAAGGCCCTATGAGCAGTGGTCAGAAGAAAGCAAGAAAGGTATACTGGGGACAAACCGAGCCAATTCTGCTATACCTGGTGCGCGGGGAAAAATTATCAATATGCTTTTTGTGACATTTCTTTTTGGTGGTGTGCCATGTGATTTTTCTAATGTGAAATATGTGCCGTGGCTCCAAAAGATCGGGAAACACTGATCTAGGGACATGTGTTTCAAGAGTTACTATATGTGTAAAGAAAGATTTCTTGCATCTGTCCTTTATCGAGATTGATTTGCTGCCTAATTAGTGTAGAGTGTGGAGCAGTGTAGAGGGTAGTCATGCTCATCCACGAAGGATAACAGTTTGTTCAGTGACCTCCTCTTCTCCACAGGTTCAAATGTGTCCACCTTGCAGCCAGTCACAGAGCAGGCCTTACTAATTGGTTTATTCAGCCTGTTGATGTCACCAGCTCTGATGCTGCTCCCCAGCAGACCACAGTAGGGGACACGAGTGAATCCCCATCATTTTGTTGCAAACACTGAAGGATCTCAGCTTCTTTAGGAAAAAAAAAATGAGCCAACCACCTCCCCTTCTTGTATGCCGAGCTTCCATTTCAGCCTCTTCCACTCTTCCACCACATCAAGATCCTGGCCCAGGATAGACATGGGCCGTGCATCCTTCTTCTTCTTCCTGAAATCGATCACTGTCCCTCTAGTCTGACTCAGATTCAGAAGCAGATGATTCCTCTCAGTCCACCCAAAAACCCTGTGCTCCATTGCTTGTACATCCAACCACTGCAGCGTTTATCAGAGTGTTTATGTAGGCAGCAGACCTGGAGCTGTGCTCAAAGTTTTGTCTTATTATCACGATTATTAGCTTTACTGCTGAACAATGAAATTGGAGTTATCTAACTTTGGGGGTCACCTAGAAATATCATCATTTTGGAGAAAAAAATGCATTTGGTTGTAATTAAATGGTGAATGATTTTTAATGTAATATCTGCACTGGCTTACTGAGTACGATGCATTATAAGAAAATATTACTCGTGGTTTGCACTGGCACTCTGTGCCTCCTAATGCAAGTTTTCCATGTTAAAAGGCTGATTGATCATTAGCGACTCCCTTTTCCAATTATGTTAGTACGGCTGAAAACTGTTGTGCTGATTAAGGAGCCGATACATTTAGCTAGCTGAGTGTCTGTGTTTGATTACGTTCTCAAAATGGTCCAGAGAGAACTTTCTTCTGACCCTCATCAATATATTCTTGTTCGAAGAAATTAATGCTGTTCTATGCAGGAAATTAAACCACCCCTCCCCCCAAAAGATGAAGCTGCAAATGAATTTCGCATCTCAAATTGGCCGCTATAAGGAACAGACACAGGTAAGCAAAACAACACACACACTCGAAACAGGATGACTGGGCAAAGTTTTATGTACAGGGAAATCTAATTTTGAAGTGTATGACTCAGAAGGAAGAGCATTTGTCAAACTGAACAAAATGAAAAGATACAGCTTGATCCTGTGCTTGACCACTCACAGCACGGTGGAAGAAATACGATTGCTTCGAGGGGCATCGGTGGTGGTAAAGCAGGAGATTTTTACAGGATAAAAGGTCTTGAACGTGATGGCTGTTATTCTGTTTTGCAGTGACATGCCTTACCTTGTGTATACCGCCTGACTGAAGTCAATTTCCTCCCACAACAGGATCACAGCCCAAAGCGTAGCTCCAAACTATGCAAGAGCCATTAAGAGAACAAACCATCAGCTGGTATTCTGCCTATAATGGAATAGCCAGCATAGTCACCAGATCTCAAATGTACTGAGCTGTTATGGAAACAGCAAGAATGGGATGACATCATTCCCGATTCCTCAACGAATTGATAACAAGAATACCAAAAGTTCTGCAACGCAGTGATTGAAGAACACGGATGAGTCTTTGGCATCTATCATTATAAGTTATAAAAGCAAGAGAGACCTTTCTCGTGGCAGCGTTTCAGGGGGAAAAAAATCAGTTACTGGCTTAATTTTACTGTATTAATCTTTTTATTTAATTTTTTTGTTGTATTAGTGATCTTTTCATTTCATCTTGAACTCTGTAATTTGTATTCTGTTTGAATATGAACTATATAAATTATTCAATTATCATTCTTCCAGTGTTTACAAATGATTAAAATATCACTGTCTGTGGTGCTTAGAGATGAACTGAATTAGTGTACAGGTGCTGTAAAAAGCCATAGTCAGTGTCACGTAATCGTCTATTCTAATCGGTGGTAGGTATCGGAGAAACACAACATGCAATCACACATCCAGTTACACAAGAGCTGACACTTATAGAAATGAACCAGACAAACATGCAGCTCGTGAAGCTCTGACATGAAGAATTATTGATAGAAAAGATGCTTCTGTCTTTGTATGCACATGAATCTGATCGGTTTACGTGTCTGACCCCTGGATTAATTTCAAGTGAACACTACATACACTACACTACTTGTCAGTGTGGACCAACCAGCCTTATATGTCAGAGCTATGAAAGGATACAGCATACAGGTTATAACCCTTCACTGCGACTGCAAATCATCGGAGACTCAAATCTATGCCTTTCTGCATCGCCCAAGCAGATGAGAGGAAGTGAAATTTTCAGACCGCACTCACTATGTGATATTAGTGTAAAAGGGTCAGCTGAAGAGTCATGTAGTAAAACAAAGCACATTCAAACTCCCGGTGCGAAAAATAAAGACTGAGCAGTTACAGCCGCTGTCACCTCATCACCTGGGGACCATTCATAAGCTCACAGTAAGAGACTAAATGAGAAAGAGTCGGAGTGAGCGAGAGAGGAGGTGCAAGCGAGAAGAAGAAAGAGAAGGAAGAGGAGGTGGAGGGACAAGGAGCTGACAGGTTGGCGGGGCGGCGGGGGAGTAACAGGCCCAGAAGGTCTGGAAAGCAGTGAGCGTCACTGAGCCGGATACACACACAAATGGACTGTACCCAAAACACACACCACATGCACAATAGTGTTGTCAAGCTGTGCCCACAATGCATCTAAGTGCAGCTACGCATGCTCAACATCATACTTTTTTCTTCATTTGTATGAGGTTTGTGGGGCTGTGTCTGCAGAGCAGACAGTTAAGGCTACATTTGCTTTTCCTCCGGATGCTGGCAGACGAACCTGTCGTGATCTTTGTTGTGTTTCTCCTTTTGCTGATATAACTGAATAGTACACACAAACCTTGCTAAAAGAGGTGATGGAGAATGTCATATTTTTCATTACTCCGATTGCTTCGCTTGATCACGAAGAAAAGAGAAAAGGGGCGAAGGAGTAAGTTGTGATTCGTGGTTTTATTCAGTAATGTTCATTTTTAGAGGAGATATACAGGTAAAATATTTTCACGGATCCTTCCTATTCTTTTGAACATTTGGACTTATTTTAATAACCCCTTTTCACAATTATAACGACTCATTATAATTTTATTCAAGAAGAGAAAAAGTGAATCTAATTTGCATGAAACACAACAATTGTGCACCATTTAGCCAAAAATATGGCCAAATCACGATTAACTAGTGTACTATATTGAGAATTTTCCTGGAAAGTGCACCATAAAACGTTGTGCTGTGTCTGCTACTGTAGTGACAAGACATTTCGTACAAGAAATGTTGGCACGAATGCAAACTGTCCTCTTTGGTACTGAGAATTGGAGCTGTCATCCTCTCAATGGAGTAGGATTGGAAATATAATACAGAAATCACTCAAAATCCTTGTAATTACACACACAGGCATTTAAGCATGCAAAGACAAGCACGCGCGCACACAGAACGTCTGCTATAGCCATACAGTGCAGTCGGAAAATCAACTAAAATTAATGTGGAAGAAAAAGATTCAGGTCAATTCTCTGCTGATTTGCGAGGTCAACTATTCATTCTGTCCTCCAAAATGCGCTGTGCATTTCAAGACAAGCTGAGAGAAATTGGATTCAGTTCATGCTAATGGGAGAGCACATCTTCTGCTACATGCAAAAATGAGGATTTTGCATGTAAAGTCACACAGTGAAGCACTCTGCCATAGACTTTGGCATGCAGCAGCACACACAGTCCCACAAAGACTTGCACCCAGCACTAATTGGGTTTTTAATTGGATGACACTTTGAATGTCGATTCAGATCAAATGTAGCATATTTGTTGACTTTTTAGAACCGAGAAAAAAAGCACATACAGTAAACCTGTCTTTACTACGACAGTTTAGGCTTTACACACAATAGATTCATAAAACACACATTTGCTTGTGTGATTAAAGTTGAGAAAATACCCTGGGAGCTCGTGGATGTGTGGTTCCCTGCTTAACCGTCACTGCTTTGAGATGCTTAGGTATTAAAGTCACACAAAAAGGTCGACTTTGAGGTCACAGGGTTTGCTTATGCTATCTATCAACGTCTATCTGCGCTTCATGTATGTAATATCAACACATTAGAAAAGGAATATACACTGTGCACACAGCAGGGAGACTTGTAGTGTGTTAATCCGAGTTGGCATGTGCTATGCATCAATACTGGTCTTTTATAACCTCAAGATATCCATAGGGGCATTTTAAAATCTTCCTTCACTTCAAAATAAAACTGAAGTTTTGTATCTTTTCCTCTTTTCTTTTTGGCTTCATCTCTTGCTGTTTTACTGTTGTTCCTGCCAAACACATTTTTGGAACCACAAGCAACAGTGAGAAAACCTGAAATTTTAAATTCAGCTGGTGATATGTCTGATCCTAAGGTAGATTTTGTGGTAAGAGCTGAAAACAGCCATACACCAAGCTGTTTGGAAAAACAAAAAGTCACACGGATGGTGACTGGCGGATGTTTTTCCCCGACCCTCGATCTAGTGCTTCTCTCACTGCATACATTTTCATTCATTATGTTTATTTGTTTGTTTATTTCTTTATTGGAGCTGAGCTTTCATACATAAATAAGATGGTAAACACATAGCGTGGCAATGTAGACAGAAAAGTTGTATATTTAGACCACAGAACGGTTGCATCAGTGCGTAAGCGATGGCGATGATCCCACTCCAGAACCGGACTGTGAAAATAATCCGAGCACAGCTACAGCTAACATGACCTGTGTGTGCCATCTGATTAACACGAGGATCATTAGCAACTCACCCAGTGAGTATGTTTTAGGAAAGGCTTTGTGATTTAAAGTTAGTCTACATGATCATATATGTAATTTACAGACTTGCATAGAAGAGCAATAGTCCTGTGTGCCTGCTCGTGTCAGCGTCTATACGAGAAAGTGTTTGTTGTCAGTGTGCAAAGCATGTAAAGTCAGATCCAGAAAGACATTACAGATATTGGCGATGTAGAGTTCCGCTCCCGGTATCTCGGTCCAGAGCAGATGGCCTCAGATCCATTGAGCCAAACCCTTAATAGAGCCACAGCTGCTGGCAGACAAAGTGAATCTCCCTCCATATGCACTTCCTTGGAAAACACAACACCACTCTGTTTGCACCACTGTGAGAGAGTGACACAGTCCACAAGCTATGACTCACTGATGTTTCTCCGTTCGTATGAGTCCACGTCGGGCAATTTATTCTAATTTAGTAAAGGTTGACAGTGGACGGGCATGCCCGTGTCTCCTCACATGCATCTTCTGACTTATCCTCCAGTTATTATTTTCATAATAATAAAAATATGTAACGTGTGTTTGTATTTCTCTCTGACTCGCCGTATCTGTCACAATCGGTTGTATCTAGCAAACTTTGTGTGCAAGATCTTAAATCTCCACAAACTTGTCTTGTTCCACAGCTTTAACAATAACAGTGAGGTCAACTGAAAAAGCAGTGAGCTTGACCCTGATGAGGATTAGTGCGGAAAATGAATGAGCTGGCAGGTCCGTTTCTGCAGTTCTCTGTTAAGAATAAGAAGTGTGAGTACCATCGTCACGATCGCGACACAGGGGATTTTAAAATGTACAGTGAAGGTGTTGAACTGTAGATTAAACATTCAAAGGATGAAAATACTTAAAAATCAGAGTCCGAAAAGAAACCTTTAGGTTAGAAAGAAATTCTGTTGAGAAATACAAAGCCAGGTCAACCAAGGAAACAGGAAAAAGAGAGCTGAAGGGGTTAAGATTGAAACCATCTGAGAAAGGATGACATTTCTAATTACCAATAACATATCCATGGATCAACAAGCCTTCCTGCGAGATCCGAAGCAAACAAAAAATATCGAGAGTTCTCCCTAAAGATCTACAGGGAGAACTCATTAAAGTTACTGCTATGTATTTTTGGGACTGATAGTAAAAAATACTTTTTACCAAACTTGTGAAGTATCTACATCAAAGTCCAAACAATCCATAAAGTGCTAATCCGTTTTGGCACTCAGAAACCACAACCAGGATAACTGCCCACATTTAGTTACAGACACACAAAATCACACACAGACTTCAAAGTTTGGTGCTTTAAGTTGTTATCTAGCTTTCCACAGCACACTCATCCCAGGTGCCTCGTGGTGGCTGAGTGTCCACTAATGGCTTCACTCCTTCAAAGCTGCTCCTGGGAATGTTTGTGTTCAAACAGATGGGAGTGTTAGGAGGGAGGCGAGTAATCTTAGGACGAAATGAAAGGAATAGGGGAGGGCATCGGTAACTGATATCAAGGAAAGAGAAGTGATATGAACGCACGGAGGTAATAGCCAATAGGGAAAAAGGCACATGGCGAATCTAAAAGAGTGGACAGAAGACTATGTGCATCTGCATTTGTGTGCATTTGTGTGTAGGAGGTAGTGTTATATGACTAAAGGCCATTACACACCAAGCGTGCTGCAAAAAAGTTGCACTAAATTCCAAACTTTAGATTGCAACTTGTCGAGTAATGCATGCCAGTCGACATCATGCAATGATGAGCAGGTCCTGATGTTTCTAACAACAAAAGGAAGAAACAGAGATTCTAGGTTCATCTAAACCTCAGGAGAAGGCAGCAGCAGGGATAATTTTGTGGTTTGATCCAGGATTTGAAGCTGTAGTACGGCTGCTTTTGTACATATATCAGGATGTCAGTGGGGCAGTTTGAGTTCCTGTTGGCAGAGTTGGAACCACATCTGGGGAGGCAGAGAAATGATTTCAGGGAGCCAATTGACCTAGAGCACCTAGCTGTGTGTCTCTGAGGTAAAATAGTATTATTTTGCTATTTGTATATTCTGTGTCGATGCACATTTCGAACTACAACCGCACTTGTTGCGATCGGATTGGTCAGATGTGTTTATTTGCATCGGGTAGCTCAAGCTTGGTTTGGAAAAAAAAAATCTGTAAATTTGCAAAATTCCACCATTGGTGTGAACAATATGCGCATGGATTTTGCACGGCTAGGTGTAAAGGTCTTGAGACATAAAACAAAGAGCTTTTCTGTGTGTACAGTGAAGGCAGGTGTAACAACATCAGGGAACTGGTTGTGAAAGATTAACTGAGGAGCAATCATGTGGATGGGTTAACATTTAATAGAGGTCATAAGAACTGGTTTGGTCGAGTTAGGAGGATATGAACCAAACTGCACGGTTTCTAGTAAAAAGAAGAGCCGGAGGTGACGATGTGTGGAAAGCCAGAGAATGGTTGAAATCAGTTTGTAGATTGGTGGCACAAAGAATAAATAGTGCTAGAAAAAAATCCCTTGATGCTAAAAGATTTGGGGGAAAAAATCATGTTAGTGGTGGTGCAGTGATGCATAGCCAATTCAGCTAGAGTATGGCAACCCCCTGTGATGCCAGTCTGGACAGGCTGCACCATCTGAGCTGCATGGGTAATCTGACTATTCATGTAGGCCTGTTAGAGCAAGCACAGCCAAGGTCTACTTTTCTGAAAAAGATAAAGATCGGGACCCAACGTTCAATCAAAGAATCCTCAGAATAAACACACACGACCGGCAGAAACCAAAGGAAACGCAAAAGTAAAAACTAAGACAGGTCACACTCCTCTGTGTGTCATTCAGTCACACCTTCAAGTCATTCGCACAACACAGCAGGAGTCGGTGCAGCTCAGTGCTTTTGTGACAATGATGACTATAAACCTCTGACAGAGAGTTGGACATCATCAGCGTGCCAGTCCATGAAGTGCTTTGGAATGAAATGGTCCTCCAAACAATTATCCCAGCAATTATAACATTGTGCTTTCCAGGTTAATTGCTGAGCTCTGGTAACAAATGTCGATGTCTTCTAGTGATCACATAGAGCAGGTAACACGGGCAGGCAGAGGATAATCCAGATTTTCAAACCTATTATCATAACTTTTTGAGCCCCAAATGCCCACTGTAAATGACCATCGTATTGAACAGACAGATTTGAGATAACATTTCTCGAGTCACTTCACACTAAACCAAAAACAAGACCCAGCTTGTAACGAGTTAGAGGAAAAGACCGGCAGCCAGAACCTCAGTGAAGATAACGGTCAGCTATCGTTGTCAGACAGTTAGCTTCCATCGTTACTCAGTGTGCAGGACCTAAGAGTGACATCAGTGTATCCCCTGGTGAGAAAACCCCCTAAAATGTCCTCATATACAGTATGAATAATTTGAGCAAAATAAACAAGCTCGCCAAGCCGGGCTTGAAATTGAATACTTCTAGAAAGGCTTTCTTAAAGTGTTTTTGCTTGAGTTTTGGAGCTTCCACCCTCAAGACCCACAAAATGAAACCGGTATGGGAGCTGTTTATGCCAACTCTTTGGTATGAATCCAGAATCGAAAAGCTATGCGGAGCCTCTACTTTCATCAAATTATCTATCTAACTGCAGGCAACCATGCACAGCCCATCCCTCTAAACAACCCCCTGGGAGGGTTTACCCTCCGATCAAGGTCTCTCACCTGTGAAGCCTCAGAGCACATCAGACTGACTGAACTGAATACAGATATGGGTAAATGAAATCATGAATTATGAATGGGCGTCAATCCAAAATGTGAAAATGCAATAGCTTTTCAAATTAAGATGGATTTTCTAACTATTAGAAAAAGTGATAGCCCTCGGTCCTGCAGATGGGGAGACATATAGAAACGTAGATGGGTCTGTTTGCAGGGCAACATAACTCTTCAGCGTGTGTGTTTTTGCGAGTCTGCTTTTCAAAAACCAAATGTTTCCAAATGACTTTTTTTTTTCAAACAAACTGTGAGTAACTGTTTGAATAAGTGAATGAAGAATTTGAAATATTTTTGAAGCTGAGCTAAAACAAATGTTTCTATGCTGGATAAAGGTGGTGTAACAGCTTCACATGCAGTGCAAGACTGTGGGCGCACAAGTGTGTGGGAAGCCGGGGGGCAATATGACACACGCACACACTCAGACACAGCCTAACAATTCTGCTATCTGTCAGAGCTATTCCCATGTAGGGACAGCTGAAGTTGATCTCATTAACTTGCCCTTCATTCAAACAGCTAATTACGCACAGACACACAATCACGGCCTTCACGGCACAATCCAGTCTTGACAGAGGGAGAGAAAGGAAGACAGAGGCAGCTAAGAATGGGAGCAAAAGTCAGCAAGAAGTACAAAGGGAACATGAGAGTGGAGGACATATTGAGGGAGAAAGAACAACAGCAAAAACAAAGTAAAGCGAGGCAGGAGAGAGAGCGGAGGCTTTGCTGCTTCTAAGCCTTCGACAAGCATTATACTTGAGTGTAAGCTGATTTTCCCTCTCGCGTACAGCAGTGGATTGGCTCCGAGTCAGAATCTTTGTGAAAAGCTATTTGTTTCCAATATCCCTAATAAAGGAATTAATGTTATGTTAATGACTTTTAGCCTATTACTGCGCTGCTGATGGATCCTTCTGTACTTGAAAATGTCTTTTCCTCCAGAACCCTGGCACATGATTTTTTTTTTTTTTCAAAGTCTTTGTCAGGTAATTTATGTGGAGACATTAAGCCGTTAATACAAAAAAGATGCCAATTTAATGACACTGCGTAGATGAGCAAACTTGCCATCAATAATGCTTTATAATGAAGCCTGTTGAAGTCCTGTTGGGAATGGAAAACAGTGACTGCTAAAGCTTAAAAGAGAATACTAAAAGTAAAAAGTAAATGAATGAAGAAACAGGAAAGCAGATGGTAGAAGAGAAGGCTATAACCGAGTGGGGTGGTGCATTGGCTGCACCTGCCTACTTTTCTCCTGCAGTTAGCATCAAGATTTTCAATAGCAGGTTTCATTTAATTTCCCCCCAGTGTCTGGGAAATCCATAAATAGAAGGAATTTTTTAAGGAAACGTATATCATGCTTATACGATAAACAAGTATATAAAAGGTTAAAACAGAAAGCAACCTTTTAACCTGGCTATTCTGTGGGACCTGGTATAAAATGTGCCTAGCCCACGGCCCAGAGGCTCCACAACGGGCGATTAAAACTGCCCAGAACGTCACCGAGGATCGGGGATATCAGTCAAGTGTTTCTGCTGAACCCAAAGGATACTGAAAGACGAGACCCACCCTATCCACCGCCATCTGGCAAGTGATACAGACATGTCTGCTGCTGAACCATCACAGTTTGATGCTGTTTCTGTCCTCAGGCTGCGTGATTACTGAACTCATCCTCCACACGTCACCAAGAAAATAGCTTTTTTTAATCATTCATTTTTCTCTGTTTTTGTGGTATTTGTGGTATGAAAGGACTACATGAACAATTTCACTGTGCAATGTTGTGTTGCATTATAATTGAACATAATGAATCACGAATGCCACAAAATGATTCTGAAACAGGTGACTGAAGTCAAGAAACTACTTATTGCTGTAGTCCTTTTTCTAATCACCTTCTCCCATCGTCTGCATTTCTTTGTGCTGTCTAACACTCTGTCTCAGTCTGAGCGGCACAAAGTTATGAAACGTTTGTCTTTGGTGCAGACAAATCAAGTCAGTTCTGCATCTTAGCCTCCTTTTACCGCTTCATTTTGCTTTCCCATAATGTTATCTCTTTTTCACCATCTCTACATTATTGCTCATCTTATTTTATTTGGACAGAAGTGCATCTGTGATACTTTGCTCCAAAGCTCACTCTTGAGTTTGTTGTTCTGGCAACACATACGCAGTACAGGAGCTGCTTGACTGCAGCTGTGTCTATAATATGTATTTGATCCATTGAATAAACCAGTTGTCACTTTTACAAAAAACAGGGTATTTGGTCTTTTTCAAATAGAATCAGCACCTTGCCACCACTCTGCGCCTCCAGCAACATCTGTGACACAAACTGGTTTTACTTCTCACCTACTCTTTGCTCGATATGTAACATTGTAACTTCAATGAGAAAAACCAAGTCAACTTCCTCTTATGTGTTCACATCTTTGGCTCATAAGCCTAATTCTGAAGACTCTGACAGTGAAAACTGCTTCAACTAGAGAAGATGTAAACCAATGCTTCACACACGTTTTCAGTCAAGCTACAGAAAAGATCGATGCAATCTCTACAATCAACACTCCCAATATTAGTATTACAAATGTATCTGACCAGAAATATGGACAACATCTCTACTTCTACTTCACTGAATACTGGCCAGAGTTGAGTTGGTCTTTTAAACTTTTAGACATGAAATATAATTCTTCATAATTTTAAACATCAGCTTTATTTATTTTTTTCAAATTAACATTTGTAAATAAATTTTATTTTGCAAGGTCAAAGTGATCTCAACCTTTGGTCAGAAAATCCAGTCAGTGCATTCTTGAGCCCAAGCGTTCATGCGCATAAAGAAGTCCGTCCAAGGAATTTTAGAGATATTGCACAGAATGGAGAGATGTAGGGATGCACGGAAAAACAGACAACCCCCAAAACATAATGCCAATGAGCACAGCAGACTAAAGCATTAATGTTTCTTTGAAAAGACAAATGTTTTTAAGAGAAAGGCTTTGGCATGAATCCTTGTTTTGACTGATGTTGTTTATCTGTCTGTCAGAAACATTACTCAGAAACCACCAAAGTGAATTTCATGAAATCTGATGGAAATGTAGAGCATCTGAAAGAAATAACATGAAATATGATGCAGAACTGGATCGATTACATTTTATGCTCCAGGTCTTTGCTTACATGTGTAATTGTGAAGGTCAGTAGGTTAAACTAGAAGGGTACTCAGAGAGTATGATTAAAGATTACTGCTAAACCTGCAGCGTGGGAGAACGTTTCTACAGCTGAGAGCTTCCCTGAGATGCGTTGCTCGGCTTATTCAACCACAGACATAAAAATGTTGTCCATGTTCCTTGACATTCAAACGCTGAATGAAAATGCTCAGTTCAGTGATTTGACTTGAATGAAGCTTTTTTTTATTATTGAAATCACAGATCACGTTTTTTGACTTTTCAATAGGCCCGGAGGATTTAATCTCTACACAGGACCGTCATTCTATGGTGCAGAGCCACACTTTGCTCCTCGATAGCAGCCTCAGCTGCCCTCAAGTCAATCAGACAACTGGGAATAAAATGAACTGAGCAGCAGAAGATTAAGACGGATTACAGCTGGTGTAGCCAACTATATTAATGCAACTACATTATTTCTCTGACATCATCACCAAAAACAGTCATAATGCTCGGGTCTTATTTGCTACAGTAGACAGGCTAACAAACCCTCCTGTGTCAGTGGCAGCTGAACTTCATTTGACCATGGCCTGCAATGACTTTGCCTAATTCTTCACAGACAAAATCCAAAAGATTAGACAAGAAATTGGAACATCAACAGCAGATTCAGGATATGTACTGTGTCCACCGAAAAACAGTTTAAACACCATAAAACAGTTTCACCCTATTAACAGCAAAGACCTGGAGGACATCTTAGGTCAACTGAACTCCTCCTCTTGCTGTTTAGATGTCCTGCCAACAAGT
>VUQG01019507.1:0-10046 GCA_015106755.1 Etia nguti | reverse complement strand
ACGATGTGCCGGGAGTTCGCTGTTCTCGCCGGTTCTAGTGACCCTTGAACCCCCAGATAGCTATCGAGCTGGTGGGTGACAGACGTCTCCAAAAACATCGGAGCACTTTTGCAAATATGTGATGTCTTGATAAATCGAGCACATATTTGAAGTTTATGCAGCTACATTCTCGCCTGAAAATATCTTAAAAGTTTATTTTGTGACCCAGAAAGAGTAAGAAGAGTAATATTAAAACTAAGTAGCTGCCGCCATTGTTGGAAATTGGAATTGGCTGGGCCGCGCTATGAACTCTGGGATAGGTTGGGCCACGAAGGATACACCCGACCCATCCTTCAAATCTGAGGAAAAGGAGGACGCATTTGTCGGCCACATTTGGAGGAGTCTTCGAATTTGGACAGCCTTCGTCGCGTCGCTGTCACGTAATCGGCCTACAATTACGGCCCCTGAATTTGGACACAGCTACGATACCAGAAACTGCTTCTTATTCTTAGGCGTTTAACGGCAGCGGGCATCCTTGTATATGCATTGCTGCCATCTTATGTTTCAGTCCATTATTACACTCTTAAATCCTACTACTTATTCCTGCCTCTTTCAGGATCTTACAAAGCTTCAAACGACGCATCGACGTAATCGTGACTAGTCGACTAATCGTGGCAGCCCTAATTCACATCATGGATGTGCAGCTGACAAACGTGCAGCCGCTGTGTAATGCTCTCATGTCAATATGGACTGAAATCTCTGAGGAATGTTTCCAGAACGTTATTGAATCTGTGCCATGAAGAAAAAAGCACCTCTGAAGGCAAAAGGGGGTCCAACTCTTTATTTTAAGCTTAAGCAGATTAAATATATTCCAGTTTTAATTCCTCTCTCATAATGGTTTAAAGGCTAATTAGTCAAAGCAATAGGAAATCTATCAAGCTTTTACTCTCTTGTAGGGGACTGCTGGTGTGAGTGGTGTGATAAATGTTCACACTATAGTCCAAGCTTCAGGATTTTCTAAACTTTCCCAAGTATTAGCAAGCACCTTAAAAAAACCTCAACATTTAAATAGATGTCACACACACACACACACACACACACACATTCACAAAGGGCTGAGTTCAACCACAGAATCATAAAAACCTTTCCTCCGCACCTCTTAGTGTCACCGCTCATCTCGTCTAAAGAGCCTTTCAGAACGAGAACAACAATACCCACTTGCAGTGTGTCCTGGTTTGGTGCCAGGCGTTACCCATACTGAATACAGCTGCCAGTCAGGCCATTCAATGGTCTTTCATCTCAGCCTTAAACACCCTCATGAGTGTGTTTGTGTGACTGTGGGGTTTTTTTTGGAGGGACTTGTAAGCATCACATTAATCAGTACTCTTAGCTGCGCCTTGGCAAGACTGGATAAATTACAAATATGCAATTAGCAAAGGAGAGGTGGCTGGAGAGAGCAGGGCACCCCTGTAAAGTAGAAATTAGCTGTTACCTCTGCAACGTTCACGTACATTAGCGTATTAGCACCATCACTGAGTGTTTCTGTGTGAGTATCTGTGTGAGGGAGAGAGACAGGCCGACTAAGTTAATGAGGGACGAGAGAGCCTCAAAACTAATAGTGAGAGCCAACTGCAAATACAAAAGAGCTTCTTCAAGCAAAGTGGGCTATGTTTTGGCAAGAGTCATGTGGTTGACATCATCAGCTGAGCTAGCATGATTGCTAGCATGTTAACTTTCCAGCACGTGCCTTTCCAGCTCACTAATAGGTGTTAATAAACAACCAGACCACATAGACACGGATACGAGGACAAAGCTACCGCTTTCTTCATCTTTAACCTCAGTAAACACTTTCCTGACAAATTTCTGATCTTAACAGCTCGTTTAAAGTCTTATTTAACACAGTATGATGTCGATTTTTATGACTTATGGTCACTATTAGAGCAAAACAGATGCTCAAGCAGGATATGATTAGGAGGAAATGCCACCGTTAGCACTCAGAGCTCTTGGTTTCTCAGTCAGATCTCCTCATTGCTTATCTACTTTCAAAACTTTTTGAAGTTACAAAGTGCCTCACAGTTTGGATAAAAACACATTAAAAAGATTCATATATGCATATGATACAACCTCAAAAGCATGACTACCTCTGCTTTCAAAATAAGAGCATGGAACAATTAGGAGGTCCTGATCAGATGATCGGACAGGCCAGCTGAAGATATAAAGTCTCAGCAGCAGCTCTGCTGTATACACAGGAGCCTGTTCATGTTGTGCTTTGTGTGTTATTAATACATATCATTGTTTTAAAGAATGAATTCTGAATTTCATTAGAAAGCACTGAAAGGAAGCAACACTGAAGCTTCAAAATGGAACATTGGAAACTAATGGTTAAGGCCTTCTTTTATATACAGTCTATTGATTTCCAATAAAATGAGCGCTAGCTTCAAAACGATGCATTTGGCATTAAAGTCATCCTCGCCTTTCATGTCGTAGTCCTCCACCGAGAGTCAACCAGAGAACGCTTAACACTTAATGCAACCATTTCACAATTTCATCCTTTCCTTCCTCTGCATTTCAGCATCAGCAGTTTTCTAATATCCTCCACAGGAACATGTGAGGCAGCTGCTTCTCTTAGTCATTTAACCACCGCCCCCCCATTCATGTTTGTGAGGTTTTATTCGAGTGACTCAGATATCTGAAGCGATTTCCCTCAGAATGGTCTTCACTGACAGTGTGACTCACTTTCTTATTCTTCTTTCTCTTGTTTTGCTCCCTTTATATTCATCTCACTCTGTTGTGACTCCCTCATCCTCAGTCTGTGCAGCCAAATATTTCCACGGTGAAGCATGAGGGGACACTTTCCCCCCCCCCATGAAGAGCACGAATGAGGTGAAACCATAAATAAAGGGAGACAAGGTGTTAAAATATGGCACTGCAAAAATAAGCTGCGATTTATCAAATAAAAAACATCTAATATTTGGTGTAATCGTACATGTAAACAAACTCTGCTGTGCATCTAAAATGTTTCTGAATAATAATCACAGCACTTGCTCGCTTTGTGCTTTTCGTTTGCTGTAAACTGCACAAAACGCGCCATCACTGTGCTCGCTGTTCTCCGTTCCCCGTCCTCTATTATACAACAGTCTCACCCAAACTCACAAACATCCACATTTAACTTCTGAATAACCCTCAGAGTGTGAGAGCGCGTACGAGTGTGTATTTACGTGCAAAAACCAGTATCAGAACCACAGAGCATGTTAATGAGAGAGGGCTAATTCTTAATGCCTGTATAAATTAGCCTCACCATGGCAACAGCAGACAAAATGGGATGAAGTGTGTTACGTAAAACAACAGTTATGAGCCAACTGCCAAGAAGTAGGACACACACACACACCCAGGGCCGAAGCTTTTAAAGCACCAAACCTGCATTTGGAGAAAAAAGTTGGATTTTTTTGTATATCCTGAGCTTTTAAAGATGCTGCTTTCAATGTCATTCAACACAAAAATACATCATTAAAAGTGACTGTGCTGCTTGTCATTATTTCCTTCTATTTTTATCTCATTGTGTGCACAAAAACAGTAAGATATTAGAAAAAAAAAAAGAAAGGCAGGTGACGATAAGGATGCAAGGCAGAAAATATGTAAGATGATGCAGCAGTCCAGCCGTGAGGGAGGATCAGTCAAGTTTGTGATAAAACAAAACCAACTGAAGCGATCGGCGATGACTGGAAGTGAAGTAACATGTTCCAACACAGCCTGCAGGCTGCAAACGTGTGCCTGAAAGCTGCGCAGTTATCCATGAGTCCAGGTTTGTATAAACTGGTTCAGTGAGGAGGGTAACTGCTGGTCTAGCTCCAAGCTGGGTTAAGCTTGCTGCAGGCTGCAAACCCAGAGCCCAAAAATAAACATGTCGTTTCCATCTATGATTTTCTTTTCCTGTTGTGTCACATATGCAAGAGCATGTCAGCCCATCGAGAACAGGAAAAATGTCCACAAGTAGCTGTGTTCTGGCTAACTTTGAGTACTTGTTCCAGGACTGAGGGTGCACCAGACACTCCAATGCTCTCCTCAATCATGTGAGTGAAAGAAGTCAAAACGGGAAGCAGAGCAATCTGATTTTTCTCCAGATAGTATGAGCTTTTCAATATGGAAGATAAATTCCACCAACATTTTTTTGCCATCAATGAGTAAAACTCTCAGGTCAGGAATCTCAAAAGTTCAACTTAATGACTTCAAACCTCTGAGAAAAAACGTGAATTTTAGAGTTTTTAAGTAAGTCATTTTGAGATAACCCAAAGATTTAACAAATAAATGTCCATATTTTATCCATATTTTAAGCTGTTGCAGCATCTTTCCTTGTATAATTTGGGGCTCTCTGTGTCTCTGTCCTGATATATCACTGAAATGGAAGTAAAATTGTACACTTGTGTGCCTTCAGTCCAAGTTCTTCATCTTTCACTGTTCATTTGTAAATCACTGTTATATTAAATGAGATATATGAAAAACAACAGATTTTGAATTCACCTTGCTACCTGTGCTTGCTAGCTAACATGTTTCTACCGTGAGCCGGTAACTTCCCAAAATGCTACACATGCAGATTAAAAACACTGCTCTAAATAAATAAATAACAAACTAAATAAATAACTTTGTAACTACGTTCAAGGGTTACCTAGGCAACCGGAGCCTGGAATATCTGCCAGGGACCAATCATATACAATCAGGTCACATATCAATGGCAGTCAATTCAAATGCTCGTCTCAAAGTTGAGAAAGGGCTTTTCGTCTGTCGCTGCTTGCAGTCGCTGAATCTCAGCGGCGTTGCTGCCGCTGGCTTCCTATGTGGACACATCTTTATAGGTTATATGGTACATTCCATGCATGTATTAGTTAAGATTAATTTCATCATGAAAGGGAACATTTATCACAGAACGTCTCGGAAAGAACAGTTTTTAAATCCAAAACTCCCTGCAGGTAAAATATGTGACACTGACAGATGTGCAGAACACACCGGTGCATAATCACAAGAACAGCCATGTTTATGAACCCGAGCGGGGTGCACATGCAAATGTGAATCCACATTACTACACAGCAAAAATCTCACGATATTGCTTCTTAACCCGATTCAGGATTTACACATTTACAGCTACTTTTACAAGGAAAAATGTCTTCAGGAACAGGGAGCCTCATTATCCACAGTGCTGAAAGAGAGTGTGCGTTTCTCCCGAGGAGGAAGGTTTTATTCATCTTTACTAAAAAGGCTTCTCAAAGCTCACTAGAAAGCTGGGAGGAAAGTGCTTTAAGATGACATTGTGGAGTAGAAAAATGTCATCTTTTGAGGTGGCAATGAAACACTTTTAATAAGCATGACTCTCAGTTTAGTTTTCCCCACCAGCAAGAAATGAAAAGGGCTTAAACAGGAAAGTTTGAAGAGTTTTATGCTCATTTTTGCTTTAAATGCCAATGATTGTGTCTATATACTGTGTGAGATGCACAAGAGCAATACGTGCTATACTAACAATGGGTTAACCTACTGTCTGGTTGTAAGAATCCCCTCTACTGAACTTCAACATCCTCCAGCTCACAGTTTAGATTCCAAAATCTAAAGTTTTAGTTTTGGCTCAGTCTCTCAGTCTCATCTTTTAGCCAATCAACAACTAGCTAAATTTTTAAAAAAGATCTCACAAAACACCTGTCTGCTCTGAAGCAGGAGAAAGAGTTCCATACAGACGCACTGGTGAACACAGTGGAGCACTCAGCAACATAAAAGCCAGACATTTCCCACAGAAGTGGGAAAAGTGATGTTAAAGGGAAAGTACTGCAAATGCGCTTAAGTGGCTAAAAACAGTTATTATAGGTTTCTGCCATATATATTCTGTTAAGACCATCAGTGTATGCGCATGCAATCAGTGTGAGCCACAGCTCAGGATTCAACCTGATTCAGACAGTCTTTTTCTTGTCTTGGCCCTGCAAGGTGTCAAATAGAGCCAAGTCCCCAATATGGTCATTTTAGCAGAGCAGCCCTGCCCACCCGCTTTTAAGACCTTTTGTTTGCAAAGTGCAGCCAATCACAAGAAAGCTGGTTAAAGGGTCCGTGTCCTTAAAGTGAAAGGAGCTGCGATTCCAGGTGTCCAACACCAGGTTGGACTGTATTCACAACATCACCAGGTGTTACCTCAATGAACAAAAAAGCCATCATTAAAAGCCCAATATGTATAAAACTTAGACGTAAAAGACAATATAATGCCTTTCTTATGGAAGCTATAGAAGCTGACAAAACCTCCTACTTAGATCTTAATGTTGATGATGAAAACATTGTCTGACATGGTGGATAAACACAACGGTGGGTGGGAAGTTCTGATGGGCAGCCAATCAGAAGAAACTTTGATTAAAAGAGATAGGAGGTAATTTATATATGCCCAGTAAAATAAATATGGACCGTTTTGAATTCAGTCATCTGAACTCATTCTGCTACCTAGAAATGAACATATTAGGTCCCCTGTAAAGGTTTATATTAATGTTTACTTAAGACGAATATTTATATATTCAATTATTTTATTTTCTCACGATAAAATTTTTAATAAGAGACATTTATACTTGTAGACGACAAGTATAAATCTCTAGCTAGTGTAATCGAATCTTACCAGCATGTTAAATGAACCCTCACATCCAGAAAGAAGGAGGAAGGTGTAGTAAATAACACGACTGCGGGACAAATGGGAATTTGTTAAAAACTTTGAACCTGAAACGCGAGATTGACGCTGTTATGACTGACCATCATGTGCAGGATCATAAACACCATTTCAGAGTCACCAGCCTGTGATTCCAGGAATCCGTCACACAGAGAGAAAAGAAAAGAAACAACAGGCAAGACAAAAACTTCATGTGTGATGCTGGTACCTGGTGTCGTCTCTACATGTGTTCACAGAGCTTTTATTTTTGTTTTTTTACAGCCATCTCTTTGAACGGCCGCAATGGTGGGAAATTCCAGAAAGAACATAAATGTTCAACAAGCAGTGATGCCTTTCAGCCCATGACACCCAAACACACATGTAAAACAACACAGACTAACTCAGTTTGGTCAGGGAATTGATTTCTGTTTGGAGCGAGCAGTGAGACTATTCAACAGGAAGCTTCCACAAGAAACAGCTCGGATTAGGGAGATAGCTCGCACTGATTCTTTTTAAATCAAATTTATACCAAGAAAACAACAAATAAGCTGTTTTTAAGGATTCTGGAACAATAACATCAGGTTTTTCTTGCTGTTTATTCCTCATTTTGATAAAAGGAAAATTTTTAAGTATAGCAGTTCTTCATAAACTATCTTTCGAGATTTAGCCAACAAAAACCTGATGTTATAAAACAGAAATCACTCACTGATAACTGTAGATGTTATCTTATCTGCAGTGTCCCTCTCACACACACACAGGTGCACACGCACACACACAGAGAATGAATTTCAGCCAGTGCTAACATATAAACCGATGCTTCCCTTCTCAATAAGAAAGACTGACTTCTCTTTACTCGTCTCGGGTCTTCTGACCAATAATAGTCTCTCTGCCTGAAATCCTGACCTAATTAGTCAGACTGATCTTAGTCATCCTCCCATGGTGACGGATTTACTTTAAAAAAAAAAGGGGAAAAAAGCTTTACCAGGTCATCACTGAACTGATCTAGACCCTAAAAATAATGAAAAGAATCAGCTGAGAGTTAACTCAGTCATCTGATGCAGTCAAACACTTTATTGTGAGAAAGACTGGGAACTGGATGCAGTGTAGACGGGACGTGACCGTACTATGGTGGCGTGTGTGTGTGTGTGTGTGTCTGAGTGAGTGAGAGAGAGAGACAGAGAGAGAGAGAGTTTTAGAGCGACGGGGGGAGGCCAATGTCAGCTCTATCACATGAAAGTCAAGACAGGTCAGAAATGACGCTGCAGATAAAACATCACAGAAACATAGCACTGGCAAGTATTTTAAGTGAGTATCGACCCAATCTAATCCTGATTTATCGATGTGTGAACTAATCAGTTATTAATAGATTTATTTACATCTGTCAGAAGAGTCAAAGATCATTTCTCTCCACCTTTTCGCAACATCCAAAGACACCTATGCTGCTTCAGACACCAGTGTGTTCGTTGTGTGAAACAAAATCTGCCCAAAAAAAATCAGGAAGATGCAAATTTGGTCACTCCACTCCAATTATAAGTCATCGGGGTCCTCGCGGGGCACGGAAAAATTAAGAGCAGGATATGGAGTGGAATTTGACCAGATTAACTGAGGCGTGTAGTGCCTGAGGTTACATTCAGGCATTTCAGCAGGAGGGTCGCGTGCAATCACTGTAAGCCTTACCAGTGAATGCAGCATCCAGATTAATGGTCTAGAAGATGATCTTTTTTTTTAAAAGACATTCGCACATTAAAGAGCACAGTACAAAGAAGTCTCAGCAACCGAGAGATCGAGGCCTAACCACAAACACATGATGCATGTTTTGCTGACTTAAGTGTGTACACATAGACAACAATCATTAAATGCAACAAAGTGAAGTACCTCAACAGCACATCTACAGCCACAGTGCATTTGCTGCTGAGCCCATACAAGCTCACCTAACTTGATTGAAGAGTATTAATAAACCCACGCATCTGTGATGCTTAGTCAGAAATGACACAGATGGCAGAGACAGGAAACGCTGCTTCTTAACAACAACACCCTACACTCTGATAAAGAAAAAAAAAGGCTACATATGTTTTAACCAGGTGTTTGTTTTTCATGACGCCGACTGATCTATCGTCACAGCAAGAGAGCGAACACATTTTCCTCGAAATCAAAAAAGGGGAGCTGAGTAGAAGATTAAGCCCCACATTGTCATCTTCTACACGTAAATAAAAAGGTACGCTTGCTGAACGCTTGATTAACATATCAGTGTGCTCTGAATATGGGTCAGCATGAGAACCCGTTCCCTGCTTCCTCTGGTTCTTTGATTTGTCCGTCATGCGCTGGCTCCGTCTGAAAGTGGCCACCTATGCCGCAGCGCTGGAATGCAGTTACCATACGAAACAGGATTACGCAGCTTATTTCAGCTCCATTTGTTATTTTCAGTGGGAAAAGACAACAATGTTTTCACCGCTGGCAGCTGCTGTGGTAACACAATCTCAGAGTATCGCACAGCCATGTGTGAATCAGCCAGTCAGCTATAGGGTTTGCCACTGTGTCAGCTGTGGAGGTGAAACATTTCTCTGGACTTATTACTAACAACGGGCCGAAATCAGGCCTACTGACCCGAGTTATCACTGCTTATTAATGTTTAATAGGGTAAAAAACTGCACACAGTGATATATTGCTTAGGGAAAAAAAGCAATTTATGCAACACCTGACCACATTTTCTCTAAGAAAACAAGCAAAATATGACCTACATCCATAAAGCACATGCTTTCTGGCTATATTTGTTTCATAATACAACCATATGCCCATACTCTCCCTCTCTGTCTCTTACCAGCAATGCATTCAAGTCTGTGGGTGTATTTCACAAACAGAAGTCATGGTGGATTTCTGTTCCATTCATTCCTCCTGTTGCCTTGAGTAAGCCATTACTATAATTCAATTCAATTCAATCTTTATTGGCAGACTTCATGTCCATAAAAAACAAGACAGAAACACACACAACCCCCCCCCCCAAAACACAAGGTATAAACCTTAAAAAAATATATGTATAATAATAATAAAATATATACATATACATATATAAATAAATAGAATATAAAACATTTGTAAACATATAAAACCATAATATATATATAAAACACAATTACTTAAAAGAAATCAATAAATACACAAACACTTCAACCAGTGCTTTCTCAGACTGGATGAGTAACGGAAACCACTCACTGTTGGATCCGTGAGTGCTAAAATTATACTGTTACTCGAACCATCCAGTCGTTCTCTAAAATTGAACATTAACTTTCTTAAAAGTGCTTTAAAAGTCCAAACACCCACAGCTACAAACATCTGACTGGCACTACCCCCTCTAGGTATCCTGCAAAGGATTCTCAAGGCATCATTATATGCAACATGCAGCTTCTGC